>JASSUY010034930.1:4096-21827 GCA_032466535.1 Forpus xanthops | reverse complement strand
TTGCCCAGGGAAGTTGTGAATGCTCCATCACTGGCAGTGTTCAAGGCCAGGTTGGACATAGCATTGGGTGGCATGGTTTAGTGGGAGGTGTCCCTGCCCCTGACAGGGAGGTTGGAACTAGATGATCTTCAGGTCCTTTCCAACCCTAACTATTCTATGATTCTATGAGTCTATGTTCTCTGTTTAAGAACTTTCAGATACTGTAAAGTTAGGAGTACAGTCAAACTGTTTACAGTGTACTATGTCACCTTCTTCTCCTAGAAATACCATGAGATCTTTTACTCCTTCATGGTGAAAAAAAGGGTGAAAAACTGCCTCCTCTGTGATACTCTGATACTTCTGAAGCCTGTCCTACAATAACAAAGTGAAAATTCAAGGAAAACTTCTTAATTCCCTGAAACTACCTCTCAGCCTTCATAGCTGAGTGATTTGCAGGCAGAGATTTAATTCAGCTTGTCTTCTATTTGAAATGTTTTCACCTGTGCCACTTCTGTATGTTTTACCAGCACAAGTGGCAGATAGGTCTACACTATAATCAGGAGCAGGTGGAGTCCAGCCCAAGACCATCTGGTTTCTGCCAATGCCACAATGAAGATACAGCAGTATGGACTTCAGAGTAGGCTATATAAATGTGCCATGGATCCTATGTGTTTGCTTGGGTGGCTTATTGTATTTAATGTCCTGTTGTAGTCCCTTGACTCTTCCTGGCACTGAATCTTGCTTCACAAAACCTATCTTGGGTATACCAACACCTTTGCAATGCTACTTCTCCATTTGCAGGGCAGACCTTGTGTGGAGCATAAGGCATTGCTAGAGGCCTTGGATTCCACAGGGAAAGAGGTTTATTCTAAAACACCTAGAAAGAACCAGGAAACTACTCATATTTCTAGCTAGCTGTGCTGCTGTTAGACACTCTTTGGACACAGTGCTAATTTGTTTTGCACACTAAAGCAGAATTTTCTTATCCTGTCTGTAAGAGATGATCAGCATTGTAGTACTGTAGGATCAGCCTCACAAAGAATGCTGCAGATCTCTGTCCATCTGAGGGCTTCTCTATTTTCTTGGCCAGTAATGAATCTTAAATTTTCTGAAGATCATTGCTCATCACCTGAACATGTACTGAAGAGTAAATGAAAATAGCCACCCCATGAAAAAAAATCATTTAATGGCTGAAACAAAATGCCATCAGTGCTGTGATAACAAAAGGTTTGAAGTGCATTACTGTCAGCTCTCTATATACTTGAGGGCTGGCTACTGGGTCAGATGGTGCAACAGTCCATGTAATCTCCTGAATGGAAAAAATTAGGCTCAAAGTGCCACATAGACGCCCACAACATAATATCAGGTAAAACAAACACATTCCTTCTATCCCCCCTCCTCAAATGTTAGAGAAATAGAGAGGAATTCCAGTCATTTCTCATTACTGTGAAGGTCAGCCTGGCTGGGAAAATTGTTTCTGCTTTACAATTCCCCAAACTGTAGAAAGCAGTTAGAGTTCTGGACAAAAACTAATGTTGCATTCAAAGGGAAAAGAGGCTGATATGGCATTGCTGCAGTAATAAGAGAATTTTTTACTCTTTCCACTTCCCTGTGAACCTAATCAACTGTGACATGAGAAAATACACTGGGCTCACCCAGCCAGAATCTGACTGCCACCTGAAAATGTCCTCAATATTCCACTGTTTGGGACTTTACAATGATCCTTCCGACATCAATTTTGTACATGTACATCAAAATGCCATTAGAAATGCTTACAAACACCTCCTGCTCACAGGCCTGCACTCAGACTCCAATCGAAGCCAGGCTGTAAAGACTCCCCAGTGGTTGACTAAAGGTTTCTTTCGATTACTCATATGAAAGCATCTGGTTATGGAAAGGCATCTTGGGGGAGCCTGGGGGATCTAAAGATCTCCCCCCTGACCTCCTATTGCCCTTGAATGTCATTAGGAGCAATATATATTGAAGGTACTTTAAAAACTGCCTTTAACATTTAATTAATATCTGTTGACTTATTAAGCTTCCTCACTCTCCTTGAGATTATACAAATAAGCCATACCTTTCCAGGGTTGCAACTAAGTGGCAGGGAGAGGGAAGGCATAACTGAGAGAATGAGAGCATGTGGCACCTATATGCTATCACACTCTGTTGCGCGGATGGGTATGTTTCTGCCTTCACATACATGAACTAATGCCCACATACACCACATACATGATACAGCTGTAAATTAATTTAGCCTTGGTAGTATTTAATGCAATTCTTGGTGACATTCTTATTATTTCTTAGTGATGAAAAGCTGAATAAAACTGATGCAACTGAACACAATATCATCCCCTTCTTTTGTTCTAATATTTACAGGGAATATTACAAGTGCTTGACATATAAATTGAGCATTTGACTGACTTTAATAACCATGTGATCAATAAGAAGTGATATTTTTACAGTCTAAGTTCAATTTTTAGAGGGCCAGGGGTCATGGATCCTATCAAAGCACTAAAGCTAAAACTTTATTTTCAGAACTTGTAAATCCTCTTTTTTTAAAGTCTGTATTGACCTAATATCATTAGAAGTCAAATTTTGCTCATAAAGTCTCAAGCTAGCACATAGACATTTAGGAATCTATTTTAATTGTACTTTCTAGAACAATTTCAATGTCTCCTTATAGTAGAAGTAGTGTTGAGTGATAGGAAGTCACTCAATACCTACATTAGAAATTCCTCTTTATCCTCAGAAGATACCAATTCATCGTACATATGCTCCTTTTGTATCCTATATCCATCTTTCTGTATCAATCATCTTTCAAAAATTTCCCCTTAAAGAGCTCAGGAAACATCCTTTCATTTCGCGTGACTGTAAAATGAGAATCAGCCAGACACAAGCCAAGCACCAGGCAGCCCTCCCAGGAAAAGCAGTACTCATGCCATGTTGAAGTGGCAGCTCTCCCATGCAAGCAACTGAGAGAATATCATGTAACCTATGCATTTAGCCCCTTTTCTCCCCAGAGAGAACAAAGTCAGATGAGTCTTGACTTACATCTGGAATATTTACAGAGCTCCTTGTGGGTCTGTCTAGTACTTACAGAAATTGTTCATTAAACTTTCCAACAGACAGTTCTCTAACTGAAAAGACATACACACCTGGACACAGAGGCTCACAGCCTTTTTCTGATGCTATTTAGAATTGTTTCCTTTGTAAAAGCAACCATGCATACTGGGACATGCAGGAGAGTAAGTACTCTTTCAGGCCTGATGAACAGCAAACTATTTATATTCCAAGAAGGAAAAGTAAAAGGCCTCAAGTGTTCGTTATTCTGACAAATCAGGGCACTCACCAGCATGTGGAGGCCCTGGTGGAAGCCTGACATCTGATTCAGGTGCTGTGAAAGGGTTGAACCTGGGGCTGAGATATGTTTCATGAGATGATTGCACCAGATGCCATGAATATACTTGCTTTTCAGTGAATATACAGCTTTCAGGAAAAACTAATGAAAAAGGCATCTTGAGTCATCCAGCTGTTTGAAAGAAGGATGCTAGGCATTTTGCAAAGGAATAAGTTCTAGGAAAATGAGGGTGGTTATTGCCTTGATGATTGAAAACCTCAGTCCTTGAGGTAAATCTTTGCTCAGTGCTGGACCATTTCACTGGCATGGCTGACTTTATTTCACAGGGCGATCCCTGGTCTGTCAGTTGTCAGAAGGGGAAAGTATACTGATCTTTTTCTTTCTACCTCATGAGGAGCCTCCTCCGCAGATCATTACTCCTGTTGCCTTGATGTGCTGAATCACCCCTTGGGAAACTTAAAAACCAGCACCCTCATGTGAACATTATATTCAACAGTGTGCAGCTTTCCAGCTTACTGGAGAGATGTCAGACTTTGCTTTTTTAAGCACTAGGCGGTATTTCTGAAGGCAGCAGTGATTTCTAAACTAAGGATTAAGTTCAAATATTTTGTTACCATTTATTTTTGCAAGCAGGTTTCAAATATCTGATGGAAAAATTTATTGCACCATTATTATTTGCACTAGAAATGAAATTTTCTGAGAAGTACTGGGCATTCTGATGGTGTTTAAGAAGCTACTCTTTCCACAAGCTCCCAAAACCAGTATTTTGGTAGTACTGAAATCTCCCTGTTTTGGGCTCTTCAGTTTGAAACCAGTTTCTCAAATGGCATAGGGGTGCATATGGTAACCAGATGAAATCAGACTTCACAGTTTTATTTCACCCATATAAACCTTTGTCAGCTAGCTTGTTTTTTCTTTTCCTGGTTTGGAGTAAAATATTTATTGAGCTCATGGAATATCCTTGGGTTCAAGTTTTGCCTAATCCTAGCAGTCAGGCTCCTGTGAAGAGATTACAAAAACAAATACAGCATGCCCAGAAAAAAATCCACAAGTTTCAATACCTGCAGCAAAATGAGGAGCAAATCTTGTCTGAAAATAAGGCAGGTCTTTTGGACAGTCCTCTGGAAAACATAGCAGCCTCTGGCTGGCCTTCAGACTTCCAGTGAGGCTATAACCAGGATTGTAATCTTACTTTTTATGATCTGGAGTAGAGGATATTGTTAACCTAGAGAATCAGATTAAGACTTTCAAAACCGCACACTGAAGATGAGTCCTGCATGTCCCTATTGATTCACAGAGGTAAGTGGAGATGATGTATACAAGTGTTGAAGTGCTGAGCATTTTAAAGTCCTGTTTTGGTTGATGCTTGTCTAAGAGTATAACGCCAGAGAGCTGGGAGATGTTTCCACATTTCACTAGATGGTTTGAGATTTCTCTGGTGGTTTTTCATATAAATGAATGCTGTGCAAGCCATGGTTACCATGAAATAGGTACATGGTATCTAGTGCAAAACGGCAGTAATGACTTTTTTCATCAGTAATGGCCCCACCAAATGCATCTCACATGTATATGCTGACACTTCTAACTGCTATCCTCATTTTTATTTTGTGAATAATTGCTCTTTCTCTATGTGACTGCTTCTTTTTCTGCTGACTCCATTCCCCTCTTGACCTGCAGACCCCTCAGATAAATATCCCAAGGATATCCTCTTTGTGATCCAAAACATAGGGTAGTTTAATGACTTGTGAAAGTGTCTGTTTCAGCCTTTAAATAATTTACATGTTACCATGTTTTCCTCAGCAAACCATGGTAATGTCCCTTCTAAAAATAATAGGTAAACCCTTCTTGTAATTTACACTTTCTGCAGCAGTGCAGTTAGAAAACAAAAAAGGAATTATCACCTTCTTGACTGGATCAGTAATCTTTAGGAGGCACAGACATCTCTGTAGAAGAAAAGAATTAGGACCTTTTGCTAACTGGCAACCTACAACTTACTCCTATACTTCACTCAGGTATGTGTGAAAAAACAAACAAAAATCAAAACCAAACAAATATCAAAAGGCAGGCTTCTCACTTGCCCACCTCTCAGGTAATTGGGCTGCTCCTGGGACTCGCAAGCAGCAGCACATCCCAGGGCAAAGCACATGTGCAATTGCTTTCAAAAGCCTTTTATTTTTCTATCACTCGCTCACTTGGGGACTGGACAGAAACTTCCTATGGGTCAGACCTGGCTCACAGACCATCAGTTGCATGACTTTGATCTAAGCGTGCTTTACTTCTCGCTTTCTTCTTGCTGGACCACTGACTGATGGCCTACACACAAGGTTTTGTTCTTCTCTTACTGCTTTCCTTAGTGTGTCTTTAACCACTGTAACGCTTAGTGTTATTAAACTAGTGTACGTATGAATTGCTTAGAAGACATCTAGAATATTTTTCATAATGATGATATATTTATATGCCTGTCTGTGAAGTTATACATTTAAGAGCTTAGTAACTCATTGTCCTGGGTTCCACAGTAGCAGTCATTTTTCTCCTTCTTAGGAGCTGGTGCAGTGATGTGGTTTTGACTTTCAGCCTGCAAAAAGCACTGTTAACACTGATGTTTTTAGTTGTTGCTCACTAATGTTTAGTCTCACCAAGGACTTTCTGAATCTCATGCTCTGCAAGGGAGGAGGGGAAGCCAGCAGGAAGCAGAGATAGGACAGCTGACCCAAACTACCCAAGGAGGTATTCCGTACCACAGCACATCATGCCCAGCATGTAAAAACTGGGGGCAGGGACCTGGAAGGGTTAGATCACTGCTTGGGTCAGGCTGGGCATTGGTCAGTGGGTGGTGTGCAGCTATATTCTCTTCTCTTGTTATTTCCCTTATCATTATTATTGGTGGTAGCAGCAGCGATTTGTGTCATACCTTAGTTACTGGACTGTTACTATCTCAGCCCATAGGAGTTACATTCTTTCGATTCTCCTCCCCGTCCCTCTGGGAGTGGGGGCAGGAAGTAAGAGAGTGAGCAAACAGCTGCATGGTTTCTGGGCTGCTGGCTGGGCTTAAACCACCACACTTATATAAATACAGGATATTTCATGAAGCTGGCTGGCTTGGTCTGAATTTTGGCATTTGCAAACTGTCAGTTTCCTGGGACAAAACCTGTAGACACAAGCAAGATTTTTCTAAGAAATCCAGGGGTTGAAATTTGTATTTGTGCTCCTTCGAAGGCTCAGTAATAATTTCTACAGTTCACATCAACGGGAGTGACTCAACCCATCTGAAAATTAGATCAGTGCCTATTCAAGAGACTAGCGTTAGACTTGCACAGCGTTATTTAGTTGTAACTTGTCTACACTCCCTTTGTCCATAGCCTAATAGAATATAATTGCAGTAGCCTAGGAAAAATTTGATAATTCAAATTATCAAGCAGCTTCACATTCAAAACTCCCTATTGTCACTCTCCCCCGATAGCTCTGTCAGTGACATACTACTGTATCTCTCACTCATAAGCAAGTGAGATGAAAATTATTCTGAAAAGTAAATGCATGAGGAAACAGGAGGTACACATCAACACAAGGATGCAATGTCCCACAGTGCACATACTAAAGCAAAGGTCTTCACTGCATTACTATCATAACTGTTGGGATTAAGTCTTTCACAGATGTCAAAGGACATTTTAAATTAGCCTCAGCCATTGCATGATGAGTCTTGATTAAAATAGATGGTTTCTGCTGGGCCTCACCATGCTGACTAGTGCCAAATATGGGAGGAGTGTAATGAAAATGAATAGGAATGGGAATGCATTTGGTGCTTCATGTCTAGCATGTCCTCATTCTCCACAACTCTTGATGTAGTCAAATATCTTTCTATTCACTTCTAAACAAGATTTAGACTACAGTAACATAACACAAAGGTATAAGATAAGCATATTTAACCAGCACAATACTTTTACACAGATTTAAAAGCAGTGCCCCAAGGAGATACAAACTTTTAACTAAGTCAGTCCTCTACAACAAAATGTTGCAGTGGGATAATTTCTGTATATATATAAGCCCTCCATAAATACTTTACTATGCATTTGCTTCATGGCACGGATTTAAGTTTGAGAAGATTCTCTCTCTTTTTGAAAAATTAATGTGAACATTTTAGAAGAAAAGAAAGAGAAAACACACATAAGGACCATTAAAATTCTGACTCTCCAGCCTCAGGAGTTGATCTTACACATTTGTAGTTAAGTATGTAGCAACTCTCAGCTGTCTTCCATTGCCTACAGATTACTGATGTTGCTACAGGTTAAGACTGAGTTCTAAAGCTGTTTCTCTTACTAGTGAGCACTTGCTTTTCAACATTTTAAAGTGAAGATGTGAATAAACCTTTGAAAAGTGACTGAATATTTCAATGCCAATATATTTTGCATGTAAAATATAAAAATCTCTGCGTGTTGCATTTGAAATCTGATAAATATTTATTATCAATGCTGTTTGCTTTTAATCTGTTCAGGATATCATTCCTCCAGCTCTTTAGTACTTAAACAAAAATGGCATTTACATTACAATATTGCTTGCCAACAATCTCATTTTCTGGTTTAGTCAGCAGCCTTCATGCTTGATTAGTCTTTAATTATACAAATACCTACATATTAAAAAAGTTTTCTTTTTTCCATACTTTGAGCATGTAATTATTTTCTCTTGCATGCAATAACCTTTAATTTTAGGATTAAGCAACTGATTCTCTTTAGTATGGATGGATTTTTTCAAGTGTTAAAGCAAATTTGGTTATTGTATTACGAGTAGGAAAATTAACTCTAGGAAAACCTTTCATTAGTGCATTTGACAGCATACTGAGCAGCTGACAGAACTTCAAAATATTCAATATGCTTGAAAACAAAATGGATACCAAGCCTGTGTCCTCTGAAGTCAACAGCAATACTGCTCTGAATTCTGCAAGAGAGTGACGGGGGCTACGCATCTTCCTCTTTTCAGTATTCCTTGCTTTTGTAGTATTAGTGTTACAGCAGCACCTAGAAGCCCAATGCTAGATCAAGGGCTCATTGCATCATACCTAAAACCTGCAAAATTTTGCAGTCTAAAGAGATAAAACAATGGTGGGAAAAATCAACAAAAGGACATGAAGTGACATGCTAGATAGTGACATTGCTGGGACTGCAGTCTGGTGCTCCTGACTCCAACAATCCATTTACTAGAGCACTTCACTTCCTGATGCAAATGAACTTCTCAAAGGTGAATTGTGTAAGCAATGGCATAACTTGATAATGAGATTAGAGCTAAATATGCAGATGGCATGTGGCAGTAGCACTCCCTCCCCTCCCTTCCCTGCAGTCTTCACTCATGAGAGCATGGACTGCCAAGTTTGGGTCTACAGGACTGATGTATGTTATCTCTATACTTGCTTGTACATTTGAAGTACCAGTGATTTCCCCCTAGACACACTCTTTGAATGTCTATGGGGAAAACATCAAGGAATTTTAGAATGGCTTGGTTTTCTCAAGTTTTGCTTATTTTTATATTTGTTTTACACGAGCTGAAAATTCTGTCAGACACATTTTGATTGCATAGAGAACATGTTTCATAGTCAGAAGACAGTTAAAAACAAAACCCAAGGAAGCTGTAATTCTATAAAGTCGGGGAGGGAGAATAGGGGGAAACCTTCTTAATGGCATACTAAGATTGCTCCTATCTGACTTGAGAGCTACGAGAAACCTCCTGCCAACTTCCCTAGTAGTACTGTTAGGTCTCGTTATAAAGTGAAAAGTTGCAGACAGAGGTAGGATGGAAATGCACACAGCATATCATTCTAGAGTGGCGATCAGTGATACAAGTCCAGCCTTTCACAATGCCAATCTCATTTTGTGTCTCTCTCTTCCAGTGGAAAAGGTCAGCAGGAATAAAGGCACAGTGAATAACAAAGACATTGTTTTTCTCCCCTCCCTTCCTCAACATTTTCCTTTCCCTGCCTAAAATCAAGCCCTGTCCTTGAGGAATTCTACACTGATGGAAGCTGCATCCTCAGATGAATCCTGGGAATGCTCCTTCCTGGACCTTGATCCCAGTACATCTTTAATCCTTACCATCTGCCCCATCGCCCATAGAGCACCCACACTGGCAGCTCTGCTTGGCACTCTGCAAGGTGTCAGCCATCTCCTGGGAAATGTCAAGAGGAGGTCAGCCCTCTGCCACTTCCTGTCCTGTTCCAGATGGAGCCACCAGTTCAACAAGCACAGCACTGCTCAAACTGGGAGGAGAGCAAGAAGAGACAGAGACAGCACTCCAGCTGAATCTGCCTATCCAGCAGGTTGAAAATGGGATTATAAGGTTACTGTGGTGAAAATCACAAGAGCATTAGCAACTAGCGATTTTAATATCACTTGCTATCATGTTCATTCAGAATAAGCTTCTGATATCAGTTTACTGGCCATCCCTACTACAAAGTACTGCTCTGTACTGGGACTGGGCCCATATTTTAGGGTTTTCTTTCTAGTATCTGTATTTTTGCTAAGAGACAAGGATCCTCCAGCTCTGACTGCTTCCCTGGTGCTTGCTGCAAGCATGGAAATATTTCTTAACAGGTGTACAATGATACTGCAGCAGCAACTGCTTCTTTAAATATTCTCAGCTCCTTTAAGAATCAAACTGTACCATCACCATTCCTTTAAGTCACAGGATAATCCTAGCAACATAGGATATGCTATTTTCATACATCAGTTTTTCTCTTCTCCAAACTCAGCTTTGTCTTCCAATCTCTTCTAGAGAACAGGTGGGTTCTCCAGCTGGAATCCTCACAGGATATTTGGTCATGTCTAAGCTATAAGAAATAAGTCAAATTCTTGTCCTAATTTAAGATATAATTTAGTGTAATTACTGCCCTAATTGACGTAATTGCTGTCAAAGATGTAATTCCTGTCCCAATTCAAGATGTAATCTTGTCCTAATTTCAGATGTAATTTCTGTTGAAAATGCAGATGAAATATGGAATATTGAAATGCTTCAACAAACAAAAACTTGCATGTGAAAATGATGAAGTATTTCAGCAGATTTCAGATCTTCACCATGAATAAAATTGTATTGATTTCTTTTGTTAATTCACTATGGTTTAGGCAATTTAATGTAATAAACTGTTCATATACAACTGAAGCTGATTTTAAACAAAAGCAATCTTCAATTCTTTCCATTTTCCAGGCCTAAAATAGAAAATAAAAAATGAAATTTTGGGCAAGGGAGAAGCCAACTTTATGGAGTTACATCATTGTTGGAGAGGAAAAATCACTGAAAATTCCTGATTAGTTTAAGGTACTATAGTATCAAAATCAAAATTGGGCATACTTCAAGGGTAAGACAATTTCTGAGGCTGAAAGTGTTCATCTATTTTCCTCTTCTCTTTCATTTACTTCATTTCCTTTCCCAGCTGGTGGCAAATACTTTCATTGCTTGACTTTGTCCTGGATCAGCAGCAAAAACTGCAGTGGTGCTACAAGACAGGCTGTCCTAAAAATCTTTCAAACCTTGCTGGTCAAACTACTAATAGGAAGCCTGCAGAAGAATTCTTTACGGTGGAACCCCTGAAGACCCACAACCTGTCTCCTTCTAACATGGATCCTACAGGTGGCTTTTATTTGTTTTTTAAAAAGGTTGTAGCAGGATGTACATTACAATACACAATGTACAAATTATTTTTAGGATCATCGCATCTGTAAGATATTAGGCCTGTTATTTCCTGCCTACTGGATGCACCTTCTCATGTGCTGCCATGTATCCAACAGGCTTAAATGATCCTCATTTCCTCATATCCTAACCCACTAGGAGCTCTTAGAAATACACATTTTCTGACTTGTACCTGAAGTGGTAACCTCTGACTTTTTAATTTTCCATTTTCCACATAATTAATTGTTGGTTGCTTTAAACAAAAGCAGAAGGTTAATGGAGAAAGGGGAAAAATGGAACAAGAAGGATATGGAAAGCTCATGTATCCAGTGCGACCCCCTTGGATAAAAGGACAGTTTTTTTCCTTTTCCCTAATTTGTTTCTAGTTGCAGCACTAAGGTCAGAATAAGCCAAGAGAATGAATGGGATAAACGTCCTGATGGGCTGCCCGAAGCTGCCTGGTGTTACGGATCAGCGTAAAACCAGCTCTCTTTCCTCTGCCTGGGCCGATGTAACTCACTGGAGTGGCAAATTACATCAGACCTACAGCTGTAACCCGACATTATGATTAATTTGATCAGTAATTTCTCCTGTTTTTCATTTTAATCGGTGTGACTATTCTGCTGTGGCAGGTCTTTCAGATCTAATTAAGATAAATTTCAGAGTAAAAGACTTGGCAGAATTTTCGAGTCAAATCCAAGCGTCAAGTGTGAAGACCTGCAGCACCAGTCAATCAATTTCCAGTAAAGACGGCAGGCTGTAACTCAGCAATCAACCCATTAACACTTAAGCAAATTTCATAATCTCCAGGCCTGTGCTTAGTCACTCTCTCAAAACAGCCTGGCTATCAATAAAAAAGAGAAAGTAGTGTTATTTTTTAAATACCTGCAATAAACTGCATCTGCTAAAACCACCCCAAGAGTCCACAAGTGGACACTTGGATAGATCTCAGCAATACGGCTGAAAAAGGCTTCATTTTAGACTTTAAAACACAGGCTGGAGTGGCCTTTCACCCCCCCTTTTTTTTTCTTTTGAGGCAGTACCTAGAAGCTGATCAGCCTCTTTCAGGGCTATTTGTACAAGGAGCCTATAATAACATAGCATCAGGGCTATACCCTTCCAGAATATAGCTCCTCAATCAGATCCAATTTGCCCACGAGGTTCTTTGGGTTCACTTGGTCTGCCTGTTTGCAAACAGAAGAATTCCTTTGTCTCACCGAACTAGAAACCTGTGGTGACTTGCATTTTTGTTTGGCTTTACTACAAAGGTGTGAGTGGTATGAAAAATAGGGAAAAATAAAGTCATGCTTTGGCAGATTTTTTTTTATCCCTATTTTTTAGAAATATGAGGGGAAAAGATTAAGAGGAATGAATGCTAGCAAAACAGATCCATTGGGTTTTAAACAGTGTCTGAGGGGCTGTGTCAATTTTTCCTGTTCCTAATATCCCCAAGGGTCCTTCTCTCTGCCTAGAGAGGCTCTGGAAATAGAAGACCTTATGGGATACAGATCCTTTCCCAAATTTATCCTGGGAGGATATTATTTATTTATTTCCCCATTTATTAAATACTTAGATTGCTTTAAGGAGTTTATTAAATGTTCCCATTTTAGAAGCCAGAGCTTGCTGGGCAAACCTCCACTTTCCTCTCCTTCAGAGAATTCTCTAGCAAATGGTTTCCTATATTAGCCTCAGCTTCTGCCCCTTGGGTGCTAATAATGCCAGTTGTTTTGCTGGAAGATTAATTTCCTTTGCTTTAAATGTGAGTCAGACACCAGTACTCCTTGTGCTTCTGAAAATAGCAACACCTGCAGAGTATATCTGGATGGGCCAGGCAGACAGTGCTCCAATAGAGAGCAGGTTTCCTCAGGGAATGAAGAGACTTGCTTATAAAGTCTTTTTGAGAACCCTTAAACATCTCTTTGCTTTAAATACAGTATTCAACAGCTTTGCAGTGTGAAGTCCCAATGCCTGAAAAATCCCAAAAAAACAGTGAGCTTTGGGGAGGCGAAAGACATCTGAGGACACCTTAAACTCTACTTGGTCCTGTGGATGGACGCAGTCCTACACCTCTCTGAAACTTGCCTTCCTGTGGAAATGATGCCTATGTCTATCCAGGTACACACGAAGAGTAGAAGTCCTCAAATAAGCTGTGACAGGAAACCTGATGGCATGTCTCTGTACTGTGCACCTGGACCAGGGAGCATGGTACAGCACAATGCAGAGACACTTGAGTGTCCATCTACGACAAATTGCTGCACTGCTACATCAGAGTGGCCTAACTCATGGCACACCCAGAAGGGGCGAGAGAAGAAAGGAGGCACTGGATGCACTGAAACTCAAAGCCAATAATTTTTCAAGCGGGGTTCAAATTGGTGAACAGTAATGCCTGTGTGATTCACAGAACTACTGCACTGGCAAAACTAGCACAGACATGAGAGGAGGAACCACAGCAGCATTTGCAGTGGGAAATAGACATGCGTGTGTGTGGTGTATCAGTATGACCTTGACTTTCTAGGTAGTGGAAATTTTTACACAAGTACCTGCCTCTTCCACTCATGAAATCATCCTTATCAACCCACAGAAATCATTAAAAGACTACTTAGAAATCCAAAACTGTCCACAGAAAAAGATGTTTAAATCTGTCTGAAATGAGCAGGGAATGAAATATGCAAAATATTCTCAAGAGTTCACCAAGCTCAACTCACTTCAGCTGACTGCAGGGGAGTTTCCATGCTATTAGTTTAGAGCTGATACTTAGGCCTTGCCTGTAGCTCCTGGAAACTCACATAAGATCAGCACTTCAACAGGCTCTTACTAAGCAGGTGATGAGCATGAGTAACTGCCCACTGTAACATGTCTGTATCACTTGTTGCCTTGTGATGTGCAATATCTCAATCCCTGTTGATACCAAAAATTAGGAAATTCTGGAAAATAGATCCAAAGTGCAATATCTGTTCATCATTTATAAAAGATTTCTTTGTCAAACATTACCAAGTAATTTGGCAATAGATTCAGACAGTCAGACATTGCACAGTGCTATATACAGGAAGAAGGCTGGATGATTTCAGCAAAACAAGGATCCTTCTCAGTGAGACTTCGGGTGTCACAGTCTTGATCAAGTTTTTTTGATCTCATGATTCAGTAAGCACAGGGAAAATAGAGCAGATCTTGGCTGTGAACACAGACATAAAGACAGCCCACAACTGTAGTCCTTGCAAGCTTATCCCAGATGCCTTTCTCAAACCAACAGAGACTTGGTTGTTTCTTCTCTATCTTAAATATATGTAAACTTGTCAAAGGGTCAGTAAATACTGAGATTTCTGTAAGATAGAATTTTCCTTAATGAGAAGCTAACCAGTGAATGAGGTGGGGGGGGAGAGGAAAGGGTGGGTTTGGTTTTGTGACTTTGTGACTGCTGGAGCCTCAGGCATCTGTGTACACATTCTCGCTCATTTACAGCTGAGTGTTTCAGCCTTTCTGCTTTTCTCCTTTGTTATAAATGTGTTGAGGTTCCAAATACATTATTTAAGATTAGTATGAAAAATTAATCTGAAGGAGGTTCTGGTTTTGCTATCCTGGAGTTTGCTATTACTTGGAAGATTTTTCTGCTGTTGTCATCTCCTCACTTCCCTTCTTCCCTCCTTTTATTATTATTCTTTTCTCTTCATCATCATCCACCAGCTGCAGTTACTGTAGGCAGGCTTCTGAGACAAAAAGGTGCTTTAGGAAACAGTTCTGAAAACGGCCAGAATAATTTTACAGCGGGGCAATCCCTGGGGGATTTCCTGTTTGTCTATTCGCACATGAACAGAACAGTAGAAATCATTGGGAATTCTTCTATACCTATACTGTAGCTCTCCCTTTATAGATCTGTCTGTGGGTACATTCTTATCCATACTGCTGAAAAATACAGTGAGTGCCAGCACCAGAAGCTAACCTCTATTTGGAGCCAGTTAAATATATGTTGCTGATAAAAAGTGCCTTATTCTGGTAGTCAGGCAGAATAATTGGCTACTTAGTACTTGGCTCATCTGATTTTATACAGCATATAATCATGATATTATAGCTCCAGAAATTCAATTGAATGGAAACTCTGTAAGTGGTGGTAACCATGCTTTGAAGTTGCAACATGCTGATCATTCAAGAACCCATATAGTTTGCCATGCAATAACATTAAACATTCACAGGAGAACTGGATTTTCCCAGAAATAAAGGGTTTAAAGTGCCCAGTTTATAACATGTCTCTCACCTCTGGGTTCCTTTGTCTCAATCAATTGACACAATGAAAGTAAAACTCAGACTACGATTATCTGCATGAGGAATGTCACCATTCTAAAATGAAGGGATTAAGTATCATCATCGACCTTACCCACCACCTCCTGAAACACAGCTCTGCTTTGGAAAATTCTCCCCTGGCTTGTCACCTTTTGCAGGTCAGCAATGACCTTGGTTCTGCAGAGGTTTGCTTTTACCAGTGTAAATCTGAAGCATCATTACTAATGTCAGCACAGAATCCAGGCCCTGGAACCTAAAGTGAGGCTTTTCATCTTTCTCCACAATCATTAAAAGACTTCCTAAACATAATAGTTTTGTAGCTACAATCCAGCCCACTGAACTGAGTAAAGCATAGTGATAAAATTAGAGCAGAGTATTGCAGAACAATCTGTCAGGAATCGTTCTGAGACTTCTAGCTGGTGTATGTTGCACAGGTATTATTAATTCCTGATCAGCCAGCACAAGTACTTCACCCAGGTAGACCTAAGCAAGTCGCTTTCATTTAATTTGCCTTCTGAAGGACATGACAGCATCTGTACATTTTCAGATGTAATTGCTGTTATCCTTCAGAGTTTTTTGAAACAAACACAATCATCCTCCTGAATTACTGACTTTCCATGACAATTTTTTGAGGTTGCATTGTTCTAAACTAATATCTTTCAGACAGATCCTGAATAATGTAAGAGGATAAAGCCCACATGAAAAAATCAAGAATTCAGAAATGAAATTTAAGCTGTCAAACTTTAACTTAGTTGATCTTTATTCCCTTAATATTCTTCAAACAAAACCCATTTCATTCTAGTTCATAAAGCACATTACCTTAGAGGCCAGATTATTGCTGAATTTTGTTCTAGGTCGATTTTTAAGTCAAAGCATTAGACATTTAAAAACTCCACATTTAAAGCAGCTATTATGAACTGGCTCTATGACCTGCTGCCAAATGCGTGCTCCCTCCTTCTTTTAGTGTTTGAGTTTTTATATTTTTGTGTAGAAAAAAAGCCAGTTTCAGATCCAGTCTTGAAACCAGATGTATGGGGGTAAACCAGCTCTCCTCTGCAGGATTTACAATGGAAAGACAAATTTCACAGAGGGGATCTTACAACTGCTCTGCTTTAGTAAAGTACCTGAACACATCCTTCAACCATATATAAAGTGAAACAGCAGCTCCTTTGGAAATACTTGAGTCTCACTGGTTTGCATACAAAGAATGTCACCATTCTCTGCAGTATGACAGAGCATGTTTCAAGTTCTTAAGTATTTCTTTGGGAAGCTTGAGAGGTATTCTATTTGCTGTAGAAATGCTGCAGAAAAGGCTAGGAAGCCAAACTACTGGCCGTACACACACTGCTAAGGTGAGGCCTGAGGTATCATGCTAAACTGTGACTTCTCTTCCGGATGTCAGCACACGGTGAGTTTGTATCTGTCAACAAACTTTGGGGCTTCATGGCTATTTAAATGGTGAGGAGCAGAGAGGAAAGAAAGTTAAAAATACTTATCCTCCAATTTCTTAGTGACTCTTTAATGCTGAGCCAGAGCTGACAGCTAATGACTTCTAATTCCCTAACAGTTGCACTGAAAGTGTCCCAGTCACGCAGCTGACTCAGTATTACTGCTGAGCTCAGCCCAGGGGAAATGCCAGACCTCTACTGTTTGTGTCTTTCATTAAATGTAATCCCAGTTCCTAAGAGGTTTCATAGAATCCCAGCCTGGTTTGGGTTGGACGGGACTTTAAAGCTCATCCAACTCCAACCCTCTGCCATGGGCAGGGACACCTTCCACTAGAACAGGCTGCTCTAAGCCCCATCCAGCCTGGCCTTGAACACTGCCAGGAATGGGGCAGCCACAGCTTCTCTGGGCACCCTGTGCCAGTGTTTCACCACCCTCTGAGGGAAGAACTACATTTTAATGTCTAAGGAGATGATCTCCTGCTGACCCATGATCCCTCTTCAGGCTCTGGGCATCTATTTCTGGCATTGGCAACAAACTGGTAGGAGTAGGATGGACTGAGAATACCCTTCCCCTAGAAACTTTAGTTTAAAGCCCTCTTCAGCAGCTTAGCAAGCCTATGACTGAAGATCCTCTTCCCCTTTTCTGACACAGGAATAGTGTTTGAACTAAAACCACCTCAGAGTACTTGGTTTCCTCCTTTCATTTCTGTTGAATCTACTACATCCAGACCACCCTCAAAAGGGAAACTGTAGGACAAGCATGCTGAAGAAAATCATAGAATCATAGAATAGTTAGGGTTGGGAAGGACCTTAAGATCATCTAGTTCCAGACCCCCTGACATGGGCAGGGACATCTTCCACTAAACCGTGTCACCCAAGCCTATGTCCAACCCGGCCTTGAACACTGCCAGCAATAGAGCATTCACAGCTTCCCTGGGCAACACATTCCAGTGCCTCACCACCCTCACAGTAGAAAATTTCTTCATTAGATCCAATCTAAACTTCCCCTGTTTAAGTTTGAACC
>JASSUY010034929.1:6272-20554 GCA_032466535.1 Forpus xanthops | reverse complement strand
CCTTTGGGGTGCTGGCCCTGAGGCAGTGCCTGTGCCCAGGAGCTCCAGGGGGATGGCCCTGCCCATGGCAGCCACACGCCGGGCACCGCTGCGGGGTGTCCTGTAAATGGATCTGTATGTTCAGACTGTATCAATAAAGGCTTTTATACCATGCACACTCATTTGAGTGTAGCAATCCCAGAGGTGAAAGAAAGGGGTTTTGGTTCCCTCTGCATGAACTTTGTGGAAACGTAGAGAGCATTCAGGCTTTCCACACCATTCCTTGTCAGTACAGCAGTGGCATTTGCTGCTGCACTGCTTCTGGTGAGGTCTTCTTGGAAAGTAGGAGAATGTCGGGAATCTCTTCTGTGTTTGTTAGCCAGGGTGCTTAGGTATTTGCTTGCATTTAGTAATGTTCGTGCGTCCAGTTTGGGGGTTCACCTCTTGTATTGCTACTTGAAGGCAACACTTCACTGGCTGCCGCCCAATTCCATGTTCTCGGTAGCTCACTAAAGTCTTTTGACCCCAGTTTTGTTTGAACTGCATGGACTTAGCAGCTTTGCTCTGCAGCACTCAGGCAAAACAAGTAAGTGACTCAGTCATTTAGACCACTTAAGCGTCACATTAGGGCACTGTATAGAGGGCGGAGATTGAGAGATTGGCAAGAAATCCCCCCGGCACATTTGTTCAGATCCTTGCCCTGCAGAATGAGCTCTGGTCTTTCTCCCATAGGCTCATTTCTTGAGTGGTCTGTCGCAGTGGGAGAAGGGAAAGTCACAGGGTTTGATATTGGAGATGCTGGTGTAGGCTGCAGAAGAGAGCCCCAGCTGAGTTCCTGTCTGAAAGGAGAGAATTTGTGTGTTTGTTTGAGCAAACTCTTCTTTTAGGCAGAGCACCTTTGTTTTTCACATGCACAAGTAGAAAACGTTACTGCCTCTGCCGAGTTCTGGTGAGAAGTGAGCGTAATCACCACTTGGAAACAAGGAAAACACAGTATACAGTAACAGACGCACTCTCTTTGCTAGCTCTAGCTATAGCATCCTCTGTCTCTACAACTATATCTACATCTCTGTCTCTCTCTGCCTATCTCGGGGGCTAGTGCAAATAAGTCCTCACATCACAGCAGTCCTGGTAAGTGCATTGGAGGGTGTGTGATGGTGACACCAATGTGAAACACCAGAGCAGCAGCCCAGGCAAAGGGGGACAAGATGGAGGAAACTGCCATTGCCAAAGCTTTCTTCAGTGAAGGCAGAAAGAGGAGAAGCCGTGCAGGGATAGCTTGATGCCAGTTCACACAGTGTCCTGAGGTGGCACGAAAAGGGAAGGGTGCGCATCAGAAGGAAAGCATCAAGAAATAGGTACCTCCGTAGATGGGAGAAGAGCAGAGCCATGGGGAAAGGAGGCAATAGATTGAAATCTCTTCTCTGTGTTAGGGAAAGACATCGCATGCTTGGTAGAGAGAAGTACTGAAGAGTTTTGCTCTGGTGGGCAAAGGAGTGGTGTCTTTCGGCACAGGCTGGCGTGTGCGTTCATGGGTCCCAATGTCAGCCCTGTACCCGTGGCCCTCTAAAGAAAAAAATTCTCCCTTCTAGTTTAACATGTATGTGTCTGTTTATGTCAATAAACCAAATATATGGAAACTAACTTTAAACCCAAACCGCAACTCTGCTCATATCATCCAAACCAAATTACTTCATAAAAGTTCTATTTCTTAGTTATACAAAGAGTTTTCCTTTGATTTTAGTAGTTACTACCATGGGGTTTCACCAGGCTTTCTCCGGGAGGTTCCAGTTGCTGCATGAACCATTTATGTGTGCAGATAGCAGAGTTTATCAAATACTACTAGGAAATAGCTGATGATGTTGGGAAGTTATGTAGCAAAGCAGCAAAGCAATGTTTCATGATGGTCCAGTGACGTTCAATAAAGTTTATGTACTTGGTAGAACTGAACACAGTTCACTTCCCATACCCCACCTGAGTGTGTAAGATGTGGCTATTTTATTTAGAAATGGGGTTCCTGTGGAACAGATGTGTTCATGACTTCATATGAAGCCACCCAGAAAGCATGTTGGAAAAGGCAGGAGCAGGACCTCACTTTACTTCTCCTAATCCTTCCTGCACAAGAGTGTTCTACCTTGAAAGACAGCTTTGATAATTGCTGACAGGAAGGGTGGTGGGTTACAAATGCAAAGCTAACGGGGATGCAAAATCCTAAAGGGATACGAAACTAACAGAGTTTGAACTGTTACAAGAGGGGAATTTTTCATTGCTCCTCTAGTTGCTGCAGCAGAAAGCTGCCATGAGAACTAGCATTAATCTTAATGTTTTAGTTTTCATACTGAGGTTGTACTGTCTTGTTGGCATATGATCTTGTAATGCGTTAATAATACGTAGCGCTCTTTTCTTGAGATTTATTAAGTATCGCATTAACAGGTGGTATTATTTCACTGATACAGCTCTATGTCTTTGAAAAAGGAAAAAGGCAGTGGTTGGTGTTCCAAGTGAATTCACCTTAAAGTGAATTCATTTTTACAAAGTTGAAAACTGAATCTATGGCTGTTATGGAAGCAGTTTTCATATATTTCTGAGTCCTTAGAGCAATTCTTGACTGCTCTCTAGACTATAGGAAAATAGAGTGAAGGAAGTTATACTCAATCCTCCTAAATTTTATTTTAAAAACTCTGTGGAATGCTTGTGTATTTCTGTGTTGGTATTTTCCCTTGGTTTTGCCAGTCAGAAATTCCAAGCTTAATTCTTCAATACAAGCATTTTTTTACACTGATTTTTGTTTTTCTGTCTGTGGGACCACTGACATAGGAGATCTTGTGAAAGGTGACTTAATTTTACTCTGTAAGCTGTGGTGAGGCGAGAGCAGTGAATATTGGCAGCTCAGTGTTGTCTGATGGCCTTCATCTTACTGTCTGGTAGGAGAAACTCTTTCTACAGAGTTTGGAAAGTTGCTTATTTGTCCGCCAGGTGAAGAACAAAAAGAAATCTTCAGATGCATCAGAAGGCAGATGTGTCATACTTCAAGGGTGGCCTTAGAGATCTATTATAAAGAGCAACAGTTGTATAGCTTAAGGGCCCCTTGCCTTCCTGCTGGGGGATTGCTGGAGTTGGGGAGTTCACTCTCCTGTTTCCAAAGTCATGCCGTGACCAGAAATGAAAAATGTTGTGAAACTCTCCGAAATGCCAAGTTATTTATCCCTTAGGACATGATTCATGCTTTTTCTTAAACACTGAATCTAGAAGGCTATTTGTTCTGTCTGCCCAAACTGCCATTTGTTTCACCTTTAAATGTTTTCGTATGTTTTGGGTTGTTCTTTTTGTATGTTTGTGTTGGCTTTTAGTTTATTTGTTTTGTTTGTTTTTTTTTTTTTTTGCTTGGTGGGTTTGTTTGTTTGTTTTTAACTTTTGGTGCCATACAGTCGTGGAGGGTATCTTAAAGAAACTAGTGAAGAGGTGGTAATAGCTAAATAACAGGTGTTAAGGGTATGTTTCAGCATCTCCCTCTGCAGCAATCTGCCCCTGCAAGTTGTGAGATTTCAGTCTACCCTGTATTTGCAAACTCCTTGGCAAAAAAATGCTGGTGACCTGGTGCACCAGCAGGGGTGCAGGGGCTGCCCTGATGGGTATTGTGGTGGGTTGACCCTGGCTGAGCACCAGGTGCCCACCAAAGCCTCACTGTGGTCTGCACCATGAGCTGATCTGGCACATGGAACACTTCCTACCCCTCCTTCTTCGCAGACTTGGTATCTGCAGAGTTCTCTCTCCCACATATTGTCATTCCTCTTTATGGCTGCAATTTTTCCTGCACGGTGGCTTTTCACCCTTCTTAACTCTGTTATCCCAGGGGTGCTACACCGTTGGTCATATATACTATTTCTACTGGCAACCATTGCCATGACATAATGTATCAACTTGGGAAATAATGCGCATTTCATTTAAATAAAAAAGTGAAACTACAAAAAATAAAATAATCCCCCAACACCAAGGTAAAGGAATCGATGGCTGTATGAAACTGTAACAGCTGCAGTGACAAATGAAGTTGGCCCTTGAAATGAAAAGGGGAGTTAAACACCTTCCTCCAGTGAAGTGCCTTTACACTGTATCATAACTCTCACTTGACAAAATTAAGATATCTTTTTCAAGGCACTTGCAATGGCAAACTGCGTTTTTCGTTTGAGGCTGCTGTATTCCCACCACCAGTAATGCTGCCTGTAAGCTCTCCCTAGTTTTGGCTTTATTCTTATGCTTGGGTTTTTTTTCCCCCTGCAGTTGTATTTCAGATGGAAGGTTTTTGAACAGTATCACAGATTTTTTTTTGTCAAAAGAAACACACCCTGTGTAAATACTGAGTACCTTTCAGATTATCAAAGCAGCATCACGGAAATAAGCTGTGCTTTAGTAAAAGGCGGCGTAGTGGTGGGAGAGTGGCACCAGGCCTCAGTAGTCATCATCTCTGTATGGTGGTGGGAAGCACAGTGGACCATACAGTTAAAAGATGTAGAGGACTATAGGCTTTAGAGAAATAAAAGTGTGGAAGAAAGAAAGGAGCGATGGGAATTTCTTACAACTTTGTATTTCTGCACCTAAAAACAGATATTGAGCTTTGCGTAATACATGTATCTTTCAGAGAAGAAATAGGCATTTTTAAATCATGAATAAATTTCAGGGTTCAGCAAAACACAATGAGGCTAAAATCTTAGTATTTAATTTTATTCCTGTCGGTGTTACCTCGCCTCTTTTATAAGTTTGAAAAAGCAAATGTAAAGGTTGTTAAAACTCCTTTTAAGACTGAAGTGCAACTTCAGTATTACATGAGTATTACAGTTTTCTTCTTTTCTTTGAAGTTCTAATAGAGGAGTATGTCGATACCTCTGAGATACTATCTTGGGTGGGCCGTGTTGGATGGGGCTTTGAGCAGCCTGGTCTAGTGGAGGGGGTTGGAACTGGATGAGCTTTAAGATACCTTCCAGTGCAAACAATTCTCTGATAGTCAAGCTGCAGATTAGGTAGTGTGCATGTGTTTAAGCAGATTTGAGTATTTTGGGATTTATCATGTTGGCATCTTCGGACTTGGTTAATTCATGACTAGCTGCACAAACTTTGACGACTAATTCTGAAGTGGGATCGTTGGGTATAGGCTGGAGGCCCTTTGTGTAGTGGCTTGACCGGGGTAAGGAACCTCTAACGCTGTCTTTTTCCTGGATGTCTGCCTGTGTGTGGGATGCTCCAGCTGTGCTGATGGAGTCCTAACCTGTGGGAAGATAAATTCATGGTTTTCAGTTACATAACTATGCATCACATTTTGTTTAGCTTACCGCCCAGAAGTCTGACCACAGTATGCTAGATACGATGCATGCATTCAGAACACAAAGGCACTGCCACAGGAAAAATAAATGTGCACATTAAAACTTGATTGAAAAAGGATCTTTAATGCTTGACACAGGTGATAGTGTCACTGCAGATGTACATGTAGAAAGAGTGTGTATAATTATGCATATGCTTTGCACAGGTATTGGAAATAAAGCAGCTTTATGACCAGCAAGAGTTGTGTGATTTGCCATGCGAGGTGCTGCAGAAGTTCTTAGCTTGATAAACTGGTTACAGCTGCTGAAGGTGTATTTAGTGGAGAGGAAGGCTGTGGTCCACCTGAGTCTCCCAGGCAGGTGGCATTCTGACAGGTCAGAGTGCAGCATCCAGCCCAGACAGCCCAAATAATACAGGTCCTGAGTGAAATGTCCTGACCTGTTGAGACTCTGCAGTGACTCAGAGCTAGGGAGCTTCAGCCTTAGCTTCCAAATGTGCCCTGTCATGAGGCTGGTGTAATCTAATAGGCAGCAAGCTTTAACTGTCCTTCAGCCTTGCAGCATCAGGCTGCAACTGCCAGGATTGAGTATTAGTAAAATTCCTGTCCTTAAGCTCAAATCTGAGAACAGGTAACATGTTATGAAGTACAGGGTGAGGAAGAGTTACCTTTCTTAGGAAGATTACCTTCTTAGGAACCTGAGTCACCTTCCTGTATTCATAAAGAATAGTTTATTGCTGTCAGAAAAGTATTTAAATTTCTGCATGTGTTTATATTTCAGAGTACTCTGAAATGATTGTGAAAACCAATGTTGTTGATGTTTGTTTGTTTGTTTCTGTTAGCAGTGGTGGACAAGTGCTGATTCAGTGTTGCAGAGAAGATCAAATGGAAAGCTGTGTAGTGGTTTTGGATGAATCATGGCAAACTAATTTGAACTATTTGCTTTTCCATGATTTGCTTAATATACTACCCATTAATATCTTGTTTCTGTGCATGTGGACATGAAGGCTGATTAAGTGGATCTTGTTGAAATAATATATTCTCGCTGCTTGCTCAGCTGAAGAAAAGTCAGGCCTGCAGCATCCCTGGAATAGGTTCTGAATTTAAAAAAGCCAGTAGTTGATTATGTACAAAATGTTAATTATTGCTCTGCTCTGTCCAGAAATACCTAGTATGTGCCTTAGATGCATTAGCTGAGAATCATTCCATTCACATGGGAAGAAATGTGTTTATCACATGTATTTACTTTCTCATGCATCATGCTTAAGGTCCAAGTTGACAATTCCTGTGCTTGTTGGTGAGTGTAAGCCTCTTAAATTTGCTTTATAGGGTGGTTAAGCTGCTGGGTTTAACTTCCAAATGCCTTTTTTCCATGTCCTCACCCAGCTTTGGAAAAATACTCCCGGCACAGGAAGTGGGACAGGGAAGAAGAAGAGGGAGATGGAGCTGTAAATGCATGAACTGGCAACAGGAGACATGAACTCAGCCATCTGTGGAGTCTCCAGGTAAAATGGATACAGTCAGATCCCTCTGCACAAGGCAGCAAAGCCAGTGCATTGCTTCCGTTTACTGGAAGCTCTCATTATTTCACAGCACTGTATGCTAGAATTATAGGGACAGCCCAGGAGAGCAACTTGCAGACTTTCCAAAGCATGTTGCCGGATGCCATAAGGGAGTAAAAGCAATTTTGCATCCCATTTTTTTTGAACAATACTGAACTTTTGAATAGCTGGGTGATTGGTAATAGGTCAGAATTTGCATGGTTGGGAATGCTGCTGTTTATGTGAATGCAAAACATGAGGTGTGAAAGCATTTAATGCAGTTTGGGTCAGGCTAAATGAGCTGCACTTTAAGGTGGGTGTTTTTTTTAAGCGCAAAGATGTGATCAGTTTTCACTGGATGCTGTTCAGAGCCTGTCATATGGCTTCTGTTTGTCCCACTTTCCAGATCTTTGTTCATAAACTTTGGTGCTGAAATGAGGGAAACGTGTAAGAGGAGAGATCAGAATCTTTTTGCTAAGTAATTCAGTAACTTTTTAAATTCAGTTGACCAAATTGGTGAGAGAGAATTCAGATTCAGTTGACAAGGTGGGATACAGCACCCAGATGCTCAAGAAATGTGTTGTGCTGTACTCTCTCTGCCTTGATTTTAACCTTTTAAAAATATGATGCTTATTCAGCATGATAAGTGATCTATTTCTAGAATCTCTGTGGTCTTGCAAACAACTCTGAGTTTCAGTGCTGGAGGCAGGCTATATTTTTTACTTGTGTTTGTCATACTGTAGTATACTTGGATAAAAGAACTTAGTGCATTAAACCTCTATACATCTTCCCTGTTCTGGGTTGTGTGCAATAGTATTAAATTATTCAGTGTCTTTACTGAAGCTTTCCTTTTTGGCTAATTTCCTAACTTTCTTTTAATTTTTTTCATTGTAGCTAGGTAGCAGCAGGACAAGATCTGACATCCAAGCACTCACTCTGGAAGGTTCTTCCCTTCTATTCTTCTCAAACATGGCTGCTCATTCTACAGCTTTGTGATCACTTTCTTCCTCTTCCAAGGTCAAAAGTTTTCTTACCAGCTCTGTCCAAGTAGAGTCTCTAAGGTAACCCTAGCTGGATTCGGGTCCTCCTCTTCCAGCAATTGAGTACTCAAGGTGGTGGTGGGGTTCTATCGTTTGATGTGGGGAGAGAATCTCTTTTATGGTCTTTTTCCTGCTCAAGAGTTCCCCTGTCAATCTAGCCAAGGGCCCTTATCTCTGTTCTGCATCTTCTTTGGCTGACCTAGCTATTGCAATTGATAATTTCCCATTTCATATTGCTTAGGCAAAAGATTGCATGTCATGATTCAGATTTATAGTCTGGTTTCCTGCATCTTGCGTCTCTCTGCTTCTAGGTCTTTTTCAGTTCATTTTTATCCTATGCCATCAGGATAACGTTTCAGAAAACCTGATCTGTGGAACCTCTTTCCTGCTTCCCATTGTCAAGGTGTTTATTACAGTCATAAATATGAATGGATTTAAGCCCAACTGTTATGTGGAATCTCCCAAGAGCATGATTCACTCCATCCAACTCCATCCACATCTGCTTCTCACAGTTATTGTACCGTGCGTAAGTGTATGTGAAACATGTTTTGAAGCAAAAGAACAGTGGCAGGCATCATCCTGTCTGTCCTTGAAGATCTTGAGACCAAAGTCTTAATGTTCTTAATTTTTTCGTTCAAAGCAATATGCTTCTGTACATACTTTTTTCTTTATATTTGTATTTTTTTTTTCACATTGAAAGCTTGGAATAAGCTTGCCTTTTGGCATTATTAACGAAAATACTCAGCACTTGGACTAATTGCCCTCAGTATACTTTATAGGTGTTCATTACCTCCAACACTTCTCTAAAGTGTCAGGGTTTATTTGCACGCTGTGTGCTCAGAAACATGGTGTCGGAAGTTAGTGGCCTCTTGCCTGAGATGGTGTTAGAACAGGTTAATTCTGATGTGCTAACTACCTACCCTTCTTCAGGACACTACACACCTCTTCTGCTGCTTCAAGCTGTATTAATATAAAAGATCTTTCATAAAGAATCTACATAATATTCAAAAAAAGAGTTGTAGCTCAGCATTTATAAATACTAACATTGTAACACTGGGAAAGGTGCGCTGGAAGAGAGCTAGATACAGAAGCAATGTGACATTTTCATAACTCATGGTCATTGCACTTTATAAAGTGTGTAAATGAATTTCTGTGTATCCTGGGAAGAACTGAATCTTGTTACCACGGTTATTAAAGTTAATGAAATTGTAATGCTGAGTTAATAGGCCTGCCTAAAAAGGAGAAGCACTAAATGTTCTCATAGAGAAGTGGTGTTTCCTTTCTAACTTTTTTTCTTCTAGGAATTGACATACACAAGACATACATGACAGTGCCTGTTTTTCCAAGATACTCTAGAATATGGGAGGAGACCCCAGATTTTTGGTTCGGATTTGTTCATTTGTTTGTTTTGGTTGGTTGGGTTTGGGTTGGTTTTGCTTTTGTTTTATCTGGGTGGTTCTGTTTGGGGGGGGATTTTTTCCCCCAGACAGTAAATGTAAAAACACTGCATCAAAGAGGACAAAGCAGGCTTGTTGAATCCTGCCAATATTTATTGAACATGTCTAGCTTTCCTGCATGAGATGAAGGAGCTCTGTGATGTTTGCTCTTCATACCTACTCCATCATGTTTTTCATCAGACACTGGTGAGGATCATTCTTGGGCCACCAGAATTCTTTCAGTAGTGTCTTGTTTGCTTTTCTACCTGAAATCACAGGTAATTGTGTTTGGGTTTCTTTCTCCATAGTTAAACCAACTACATCAGCAGGTCTAATAGAATATTTTTGCTTGATGGCAGTCTTGATAGATTTATGCATCTCACAGCATTATGCAGCGTCAGGTCACAAAGAGGCTGATTTCAAGTCACATAGCTGCCTTCAGTGATTTGACAGGAAGATTATGTCTTTTCAAGTGCAGACAGTGCTGTCTTAAGATCTTGAATTACTACATGCTGGCAGACTGACAGATGATTCCAGAACTAACACTGTACCTATCAAAACTGAGTCTAGGAAAACAAACAATGTGTATTTCAGTAACATTTTAGCAGTAACAAGTGCAGTTTTTAAAAGGAATAAGCCTTGGGGCAGTGTGGATTATCTATCTTAGTGAACAAAGCAAAACTTTAAGTAGTAACAGATAGCAGAAAAATGAAAGGCAGTCACACTCCTGCCAAGCTGTGATGGTAATGTTTCCAGCTCTGGGATGGTATCACTAACAGATGGGCCTTTTCAAGGTGTTTAGTATAGGCTAAAATCATACCATGTGCCTGTTACTTTCCTTACTGAAAATGATAATAAGCCTTTCTGTCTTTTCTGTTACTTGATCATCTTTTATATTTTCACTTCTAAAGTCTTCTCTACATGAATAGTGCTTCCAGTGGAAACAGACCTAGTGTTTCCTTATTGCAGGAGCCCAGCGAAGGCTGTCAACTTTGTTAGCACTGCTGTATGCAGTGTATGTGCTCCCAGTGCAAGATTTGACCACAGCTGTTATTTTCTGCTCCACCCTCTTGACAGGAAGATTGTGTTCCCCTCTGTTACTGGGTCACAAATCGTATCCTGTGGTCCAGAGCTGACTTCCCAGTAGAGTGCATAAGTCATGCTCAGAGCTGGAAGGGGAAACGTAGGACTCAGCCTGGCAGCTTGTACGAGAGAGCCTTGAGTTGCCAGGCTGTCCCTAGGCAAGGCTGTGCGAAAGAGACAGGAGGAGAAGGATAATTGCTAATTATTTAGAACCTGACTGTGAGCTAGGTCAGGCCTATTAGTTATGACTACTGAGATTAAAAGTACGGAGGAAAAGGTGGTGTGACAGCTGACAAATTACTGCAATAATACAGCCCTTACTGCATGAATTTTCTTTCACCAGGATCTTTAACACATGTATCTAGAATATATACCTAGCAAGTTTTTTATACAAGTGTAATCTGTAGCAGATCTCGGGAGGGTGGGGGGGAAGTGTGTATAGGAAAGAGTGTTAAGATTATGCATTTAAAATAAATCATGTTGTGTGCAGTTTTATAATCAGTTTCTGTGGTGGATTTGCAGGAAAGGTGGTATTTTTATATGTGCTTATATTTTAGGATGTTGATTGACCTATTTATAAATGTATATGAGCTTTTCCTAATACAAGGATTGAATTATTTCCCCCAAGGGTTAGTGAAACAGCAGAAATTTGTTTTGCTTCAGGAGATTCTGACTAGACTTGGCATTGAATGTTTGGTTTTTTGCTTTCCATACACTGGAACATACAGGATTGTCTTCCATCAAATTATGAACATTATACATAAAAAGTAATCTGGTGTTGAGTGCACTATGTTTATCTTTTGTCTCACTGTTTCCCTTTCCCACTCTGTCTGTGGCTGTCTTGATTAGATAAGAGAGCTTTGTTTGAACTAAATTTTTCTCTTTTGGGTCACTGAAATAGCATGATTTAATTACTGCGATAGCCTCATTCAGGAGGTGGGCTAGATGGAACTGTTTCTTTGCATCATGGACTACTTCAGGGAATAGAACATGTGTGTGGCTAATGAAAGGATCTGCTCAACATACTTTGCAATATGTGTATCTGCAGACAGCACCTGTCTGACCTGAAGTTTCAGAACTGAAGGCAGCTCTGAAATACTTCCTGTTGTTGTTAGGCTCCCTAAGCTGTTTGAACTTCTGCTTTCAAAGACAGTTTGAATAACTTAGTTGTTTTGAAGTATTCTGTGTTTGTTTCTGCAAGTTTTCTTACATAAAGAGAATAGCTAACAACAGGACAGTATCTGTGTGCTTTATAAACTTCAGTAGTGTGAATCTTGTGGTAATTCAGGAACAGCAAATACCTGCCTTAAAAAGATACCTCCAATAGTTGTTCACAGTGTATCTGTGGTCTATAAATAATTCTTTCCTTTGTTTTTTTTTTTTTTTTTTAGCCAGATGAGACAGTGGGATAGATTAAAGCTGACAATTTGAAGTATAACAGAGAAACCATGAAAGCAATATGTGGAAAAGCCTATTACTTTTTTTATCCAAGTGGACATAAGTGAGTGTAATTTAATAATTTAGTGTTAGCTACAGAGCAAAGGTTTCAGCACTGATTCTTCTTTAATTCTGTGAAAGTCAGTCAACGTTGCTTGCAACTTTGATTTGGATTGCTCAGTCCTCTGCTTGCTGTGTCCACATGACTCTCATCAGGTGTTCTGTTGTGCCTATTCTAATCACAAAGCCTTAATTAGCTACAGTTACAGAATGAGATGTACACTTACAGTTTTGCTGCTCAAAATCTCTGCATAGTGTTCTTCCACTGCTGAATCATGTCTGAAGCAGCTGTTAAGGCTTTATTTTTCTTCCAGATCAGTAACAAAACTGCATAATGTTGATTTTTTATTTTTTTTTTTTACTGCAGTTTTCCCTTTTTTTCTGTATTTCTGCCTTTCTTCTGTGTGAGGGGTGAAAAAACTTGGGTTTTGCTGCCAGCTTATTACTTTGAGAGTTGCAGGAGATGAGTTGTTATACTGAGAGGCTGCTTCGAAGCTGTGAAATTCTAAGGGTTTGAGGGCAACTTAGGGAAGTACTTTTTTAAATAGGTCTTCCTGTTGTATGTGTTATTAGATATTGACATTAGCTTTAATTGATGCAGAATGATAAGGCTTGTAGTAACAGATCAGAAGTAGAGATAAGCACTGGTTATGAGTTTAGGATGTAGTAGCTATAAGTAATATTTGATACTCATGTATTCTTAATTCTTTAAAATGTACCTGTTGAGGTTGTTTGCAAAAGCACTCTTGGCCTACTTTTACTGCTGCTGACTGGATAGCAAAGAATTAGGCCAATCCTTAGCACTTGTGGAAATTCTTCTCCTGAATTGATTTGAATGTGCCTCAGCTTCAGTCCTTTGATTTGTCTTTTTGAGGTAGACCAAAGTAAGTGGAAGTGTCTGCTCCAGAAGAAAGGTGGGAAAAATACAGTTCTGACTGTTGTGTGACATGAGGAGGAGCAAAATGTATTGAACCTGAGGCATTTGAACCATGATGACATCAAAACATCAGTTTTAGCTGCAAAATCTTAGCTTAGTTAGCATACTACTGATTTTCATGGCTGCTTTAAAGTTGTAGTTGCTCTTGTACCTGGTAGCCTTACATTCCACAGGTAATATGAAATATCAGTTGCCCTAGAGAAGCCTAGTCTCTGCTCTTGGCAGCCAGAATATGAGAGTCAGCTCTGGGTGCAGGATCAGCATTTTCACACATTCTTGGATAAATATTCAAGGAGACATATATATATTATTTATATTTATATGGATATATATATGGATTCACACATTCAAGGCTAATATTCAAGGATCACCTGTTCCAAACTCAGGAACGTTGCATCCTGACAAGAAAGAAATGGGGCAAGAAGTCAAGGAGGCCTCCATGGATGGAGAATAAGTTGTTGAGAAAATTCAGGAGGAAAAAGGAAGCTTCTAGAAGGTAGAAGCAAGAACAGGCGGTGTGGGAGGAATACAGGGACATGTCCATTGTCACTAGTGGGATACTAGGGATCAGGTCAGGTAAGGCCCAGATAGAACTGAGTCTCGCAGGGGATGTGAAAGATAACAGGAAGGGCTTCTACAGGTATGTCACAAACAAAAGACAGATTAGGGACAACATAGGCCCCCTCTGGAAGCTATCGGGAGAATTGGCTACAATGGATTTGGAGAAGGCTGAGGTTCTTCATGACTTCTTTGCCTCAGCCTTCACTGGCAAATGCTCTGACCACACCATGCGAATCTTGGAAGGCACACACAGGGACTGTGAGAATGGAGACCTCAGGCCCACTGTAGGAGAGAATCAGGTTCAGGACCATCTTAAGAACCTAAACATACACAAGTCCATGAGACCAGATGAAATCCATCCGCGGGTCCTGAAGAAGCTGGCGAATGAAGTAACTAAACCACTGTCCACCATATTTGAAAAATCATGGCAGTCAGGTGAAGTTCCTGAAATACAAGCCCCATTTTCAAGAAGGAGGAAGTGGAAGACCCAGCAAACTGCAAATCAGTCAGTCTCATCTGTGTGCCTGGCGGGATCGTGGAGAAGATTCTCCTGGGAAGCATGCTAAGGCACATGAAAAACAACAAGGAGCTTGGTGACAGCCAGCATGGCTTCACTAGGGGGAAATCCTGACCGACCAATTTGGTGGCCTTCTGTGATGGGGCTACAGAACTGATGCAGAGAAGCAGAGCAGTTGATGGCATCTACTTGGACTTGTGCAAAGCATTTGACATTGTCCCATACAACATCCTTGTCTCTAAATTGGAGAGACATCAATTTGATAGGTGGACCACTTGATGGATAAAGAACTGGCTGGCTGGTCTCATGCAAAGAGTTGTGTGGTCACTGGCTCAATGTCCAGCTGGACACCAGTAATGAGTGGTGTCCCTCAGGGATCA
>JASSUY010034927.1:46832-64671 GCA_032466535.1 Forpus xanthops | reverse complement strand
GTGGGATGGTGCTGCAAACATGAACACGGAATCATAAGCACTCAACAGGAGAGAACTCAAAAGAAAAAGATAGAACCATACCATATCAGAAGGGCTGGACCAAAGCCCTTGCGTAGGGAACTATCCAAAAATGCAATGCACTGACATGTTAGCTCATAGGATAGAAAGACACGCTAGAATCCACCCAAAAAGCTTCTGAGGACTGACTACATCAACCTCTTCCTGGCAAGTATCTTCTCTGCCAGCCATAAATCCCAGCTCAATACATACCTAACACGATATACACTACAGGCCGCATGTTTAAAGAGTCTTAAGTCAGCTTAAAGTATTGGAGCAGAATTTTAAATATGGCATAGAAATCTAAAAAGGAGAAAAAATAAAACTAAAAGGAAAGAGAGGAGAACACCACTGCAGCTTTAATGCCAAGTTATTACTTTGTTTTTAAACAGAACTGTACAGCAACATAGTAAAGAATGCAGCGATGACAATTCCAACCAGACAGCAACCTTAAGGGATCCTAATCCTGTATACAGGAGCGCTGAAACACTCCCAACATTCAGATGCTCCCATGTTGGCTACCCTAATGCACTCCAAACCACTTTACCTACAGAGGACATTTTGGTGTGAAAATGTTTCTGTAAAGTTCCCTTTGTTTCCAGTGGTTTTCTTGTACAAAATATTACAGTCTTGGGTTTTTTTTATATATATATTGACAGACTTGCACAGCTAGAAATATATAAACTACAATTGGGCTGGGCAATCAGTTCTTTTCTTTAAATACACGTCATTTCAGAGCAAAAATTGTAGTAGTAACACATCCTGCCTTCAAGCATCTGCACAGAGCAGCTTTCTTAAGAGTATCAAGCCTAAAAGCATGACTGCAGTGAGACATGTGCCACAGGAAGCGCAACGAATGCAATTCATCTACCTCCGGGCATAAGGAAGACACAAGGTGAATACTGTTTATGCAGGTTAGTGGCACAATATAGAGAAATCCATAACTGAACATTAAATCCCTTAATCACATTCATTCGTTTCATAGGCAGAGCCTCTTAAAAAAGGACAACCAGTGTAACTTTGAAGGAAAAGCAGACACTACCTTCACGAGTATTGTATATTTGGAATGACCCCAGCTTTCAAATGAGCCGTAAGGATTGAAGGTTTTCCCAATCAGCTCTTGAGTAGAGGCCAGGGATGATTTTGTCCTTTAAAGCTACAGTATGTCATTATGGCTTTCAACACCCCCCTTCCACTGAGATGAGGTATGTGTTTCTAGGGAAATGGTAGGAGATTGCTAGTAGTCAAGCCACTGAGCAAGCCCTCTTTCCACCAGAGTTCTGTTGACGGATACCACCTAAAGGGAAGTAAAAAGAAAGAAAACAAAAGGAGAAAGGTTAACAAACCACTAGAAAAAAATCCAATCAGCAAGTCCCTAATCAATAACAGAAAGTCTGCGTTACCATCAACTCTAACAAAAGAGGTACGTCAATGCACGCACCTCATTGCCCATCAAGTTCCACAGCTGTATCAGCGGCAGTCCTGCTGCACTATCATAATTTGTCACCTGGAAACACAATAAAACAGAGTGGGCAGCAGTTCTGGTGTGAGCCATGAAGGATGCGAGGCCAGCATAGAATCATAGGATCATAGAAGAGTCAGGGTTGGAAAGGACCTTTAGATCATCCAGTTCCAACCTGCCATGGGCAGGGACACCTCCCACTAAACCATGCCACCCAAGGCTATGTCCAACCCGGCCTTGAACACTGCCAGAGATGGAGCATTCATAACTTCCCTGGGCAACCCATTGCAGTGAAGATGTCCCTTCCTATGTGTAGGCTGGAGGAAATGCAGCTCCTATCCCCAGGCAGCAGCTGGAACACCCTGTGGACAGGTTAATTTTCATCACTCAAATCCATACCCTGGCTTTCTTCCCACGTCACTCACAAGAGGGAATACTCATCCCTTCCCAACCTCACAGCCCTGAGCAGTAGCTACTGCTACACAAGGAACTTCGGAGCACCACAGTCTCTCAGCAAGACCCTGCCCGGCAGCCAGACTCCCGGGCTTTGGCTGTGTTGTCTGTTTTCACACACACAGGATGGAGGGTGCACAGAGACAAAAAGGAAGAAATAAACACCCTTGGTTTAGCCCCTGCTCCCTTGTTCTAAGGGCAGCACTGACTCCCATTCCAAAGCGCATCCAAGTGCTAATTCTGCAGTTTTAAAACCAATTTCCACATGGGCCATGCTCAGAAAGTGGCTTCTCTCTACCACTCAGAAATCACTTAAGAACAAAAAGACACCACCGCAGAGGCATGGCTGGAGGGAAAGAAAAACCTTTCCACAACTGCCCAGCCTCAATTGGCATCTGTAGAAATGACTGCAGTAAAACGGCTCTGTGCTGCTGATTTCACCTCTGGTTTTAACAGCATCCACATGCAGGCATCTCCTAAATAAAGAATCTGGAAAAGGATGGTTTAAAGGTCTAAATCCTAACTTAACTCTGCTACCTGCAGCTGCTTTCAGTGTCTTGACTATGCAACACGCTGATGAAACTAATCCTGCTTGTGTTAAGGCATATTCTGAAGCAGAGGCTTTCATTCGGAGCTGGGTTTGGTTTTTGACAGGTTTCTCCCCCTTGAGCTAACCATGATCAGGAAAAAGGAGCTGTTTCCATTTGGCATTGTTTTTCCTGTGGTGACGTATTCCTGTCACTGATCAGGAACCACAAGGCTCTCCTAAAAAGCACTTTTACTCAATTCATTTGTCAAAATTGGAAACAGCACAAACATTTGATGTGCAACTGGTAAACTGATTTGCCTGCACCAGATATAAATGTAGTAGCTTTTTTTAGGACGCGCCTGAGAAATGAGCAATTACATGCCACTTTATTGTTCAAAAAGCATCAAAAGTAAAATTATTTCTCTAGAAAGCTAAACTTTTCAGAGAGATTAGCATCATCTACAAATACATTCAGCACTGACTAGGCATTTGTCTAATGGGGAAATACAACAGGTACGGATTTCCCACAGCAATGCCCAAATGTGGAGTAAATACGCACGTCCCTGCATTCACTTCAAAAGCCAAAGCTGTCCCAGCAAGAGCACCAGTCCCACCAGAAGGGCATCACTGTGGAGTTCCACTGGGAAAATGATGGAAGGGGCCATTAAACTCGAAAGCAACACCTTCATTTCTGCAGGTCAGCTCAAAGAGCATGGAGTTCTTTGCACCACGGGGACAGCCCTGCTGAAAGAACTGGATTTTCCTTCACAAACCCTTTTGGACAGGCACCGGTGGGGCTGGAAGAAGAACAGCAGCCACAAACATGGCAAATCCGTACCTTTTGCATATCCCTGCCAACTATTTCAAAACCAAGCAAAATAAATGAAAAACCAAACTTCTACCAAACACATCATTAGTTCGTTAGGTACAACTCTACTTACTGCATCTGCAAGTCCTCTAGGAATGACTAATACTATTTCTGATAGGGATGGCCATTACCTAAACAAAGCTTTTAACGTAACTGTAAACAAGAGTGATGTTTCCACGCCGATACCCAACCGATCTGCCTCCTGCACTGAACGTTGAAACAGTCAAATGCTGTGTTATGCTAAAGAACAGTTACTACAATATGTCTGCAAACACAGGGCTGAAGGGGAACCTGCCGAGCTCTGGACTAACTATGGAGCTGTGTTACTGATTCTGAGGTTAATTTCTGATTCAGATTGATTCAATCACTATCACGCGATCAAAACAGAGGCACATTTGCCCCGGCCAAGCTTCTCACTGTAATAAATGTAAACTATTAATTTGCTGATTATATAGGTTAATAATTAATTGATCACTGAATTAAGCAAGGCTGATACGAGATGCTTGAACAATCCTGTAACAAGTAGAAATTTGGAACTGTCAAAACCACAATATTCTATTGAATTAGAATTACTGATCCGTTAGTTGTGCAAGGCAAGTATGGTAAGCTTAAATGTAAAACCACAATAGAACATCTTGTTTCTGTTCTAAATGATAAACCACAATATCCTGTCTTCTGTTCTATTATAAGAAACCCAACCTGTTTCAGTATACAAAGATCAATCAGCGGACCCTCAGATGTGCATGTTGGTGGAGCACAGACTGCCCCTGCACCCAGCGCTGCTTTGGTTATTGCTTCTTTGTATTAAATTTGTAATACATTTATTTTGCTGCTATTAATTGGATTCAGGAAGTGTTTTTAACAACTTGGTGACCCCGACGTGATATCTGAATTGTCTACTGGATTGGGTCCCCTTGAGGGGCACCCCACAGGATTTTCTGTGGCTTGGGGGTATCCAGGTCCGGGTGGACTTTCAGATATCAACGACATAAGGAGAGGCAATAAGGAAATGAATCGGAGCTCCTAAAAGATTGGTAATTAAAATTTGCTAAGAGGACAGAGCCTCATAAGACAAACTGCAGTCAAATTCACCCTTAATTCTGGTGCACGAGAGCCGAGCGAAGATGACAGGGTCGTGGTGAGTATTCCTAAGGAGAGGTATAGTCCCGTCCAGTTGGGGTGGGATTCGGTTGCCTGTGTGTGTAAGGGTGTGAATGAGACAGAGCACTGTTTTGAGACACACTGGATGGAGAATCCATCGTGCGTCAGAACAAAGCTCTGAATTGAGTGTGGAGGTCTTCTGACCATGGTTCCAATCTCCTGCGAGGGACTTGGCTGGCGAAGGACCGAAGTGATTTATTTAGGATACGTGGGTGAGCAATAGGTCCTAAGTCCCCTACAAGACACTCTTACAAGGCAGCCAAGGGAGAGGGGAATTGCCACAATATTCCTAGGACCTTAGGTTGAGGCAAATCGATAGAGCGATCGCAACAAAATTAGAAGTGAATCAAAATAAAAGTAAAAATTCTAATCAAAGAAAGGATCCTAAGAGAAAAGCTTCCGATAATAAATATCAAATACCGGATATACCACCTGATAGTCCCTTAGGACTGATGATTAAATATTGGGGTTCATGGCCCTCGCAAGAAGGAAAAAGAGAAAATGATTCATTACTGTGTAAAAGTTTGGGGAGGAAAAGAAATTAGACCTGAGCACCTTCATAAAAGGTATTCTTTATTTGCACCGTCTGTCAGAAGCAGGGGCTCTTACAGGCTGAGCTTTTTGGGAAGTGTACACATGGTGAGGAAGCCTTCCGTAAATCGAGATAGGGAATCTCATGGGTAAAGGTATATACCCGGCTGCTAGCATCCCTTTGGTATGCACCCACAAGAAGCAGGGGGCTCTTGTGGTTTGGGTCCTACAAGACACAGGCGGTGTCTTGTGGAAATGGTTTGGGATCTTACTGCTATCTGATGTATTTTGTGGCTTGTTACAGTAATGATTTTGGTTTTGTGATTTTGATATTGGTGACCGGATGTTATAACTGTGCTATTAGTTGTTGTCCGATTGAATTTTAGTTTCTGCCTCTGTCTCAAATGTTGTAACTGTGTGGAGTGTGTCTGTGGGATCCCATGTGTGTGTGTGAATGTGAGACTCATAATGGAAAATCAGCAGAGTGGAGAGATCTTGAAAAAGTGTCCTTTAGGGTGGATTTTGGCATATTGAACTGGGAGGGTCTTCTGGGGGCTCAGTAAGTAAGAAAACATTGGTAAAATATTGTAAGCAATGGTGGCCTTTGCATACTTAGGAATATAAGGAAAAATGGCTTAAAAATGGGACTTTGAACTATGATACACTGTTACAATTACTGTTGTTTTCGGGGTGACAAGGAAAATGGGATGAAGTGATGTATGCAGATATGTTTTCACTTTAAGAAACCACCTGGTGTGACAGGAGGAATGTTAAATTAATACAGCTCTGCCAGGTCCTTTAATTTTGGCTTTAGAAAAGGACAAGGAAAAACTGAGAGTTAAGGCAGAGAGAAGTTGTTCGGCTGATGGCATTGGGGAAAGATGTTTAAAGTTAAAAACAGTATTCAGGAAGATAGGTTGGAAAATGGTGTATCATGGGGACCTCCGAGAGGAGCACCCTGTGCATCTGTACTATCTGATGTTGGTAAGGAGGAAGAGGTGGCTGTCACTGACAACAAGCAGCAGATTCACATTCAGAGTTAAGAAAGGGTTAAACCAGAAGTGCTCTATAGAGGCATCTGCAGATGCAAAACTGAGGAGAAAAGGAGCAGAGCAGCTCCTGTGTTTGTGGATGAGGCTGGGGAATCTACCCTAGAGAAAAAAAAATAAAGGGCCACTCTTTCTGAAACCCTCGGAGTACAAATTGGGAAAACAAACAGAAATGCATCAATTTTTATACAGGCCAAATTCTCCAAAACCTTTATTAGGGCAACAAGCAGCATTTAAAGAAGGCAAAATGGAATTAAAAGTTCAAAATGATTAATTAATTGCAGTTTTGAGTTTATCTTTAATTCAACAGAAAAGTGAACAGAAGGACCTCCCTGAAATAGAGTAAATCCTTGCTGAGGTATATCTGGGAGTATGAACATCTGAAGTTCCAGAAACAGCAATAAGAACTGCAGGAAAGGGTTGGACTCATGAAACCCGAATCAAAGGACCATTAAAGCCACCTTCTGCAGAATGGACTATGACATCTGACCCAGGAGATCTCCGGATAAAGAAAACAGATTCAGTAGATGAACAACCTTAAGGACTAAACATTTTACATCTGAATATTAAAGTTGGAATTGTAGTGTAAAAATCATATATGCCATAAAAGAGGCCACATACTGTGTAAATACTTAAGAATGAGTAGTATCGGGTGTTAACCCAATGTACTAAAGGTTTGCATGGAAAAAGGTGCAACATAAATATCAAATAATTGAATGAAGGACTTCTAGATGAACTGTACCTGGACAGACAGATTGGCCTATACTGAATTAGAGTGCATTCAAGGAATTTTGTTAGTCATCACAACCATAGTGGTATTCTATATACTCATGATCATTTAGCAACCTAACTTTTAAAGTGGTAAACTGTATCCTTAGAACATATATATAAAATAACAGAATAGTGTGTGTTAAAGTTATCTGGAAACACGTATAAATATCATAGAATTGGGAATTAAGTATTGGGAATTGGTGAATGGATTAAGATCTGGAATAAGGACTCATGATAGGTGTTGTGTTAAAGGAGTGGCTAAAGAACACCTGAAGCTCCTGAAGAATACCACTGCTGCTGAAAAGAACTAATCCCTTGTTGCTCCCTGCAGCGGAGTAGACAAAGGAAGGCAGAGGGGTACTACTGTGGAGATATGGTTCTCTGGTACCAGGTGATGAGCAAAGGAACAATCCACAACATCTATAAAATGAGTAAAGTTCCAATTTTCTTGATCCTGATCTTTTTTTTTTAAAGAAACAGTGGAAAATCAGAATCACCAACCTTTTGAATGGACTGTAACCCGGTGGGAAGATTCAAAGGAAATTCATGTTACCATAACCCCGAGATGTCCTTCATTTAATGTTACTAATTGTGGTTTGCTTGCTCCAATTTTATGGGAGAAAACTTGCAAGAAACTACAATGGAGAGCAAAGGTTATAGAACCGGAAGAATGGATGGGTGCAAATGCCACGGCGATTTATTGGTGTCCTAGTTCTAATCCAGGAAAACCATATTGTGACTCCCCGAGGTATTTTTACTGTGCATGTTGGGGATGTGAGACCATCGCTACCAAATGGCCAGTGCAGGTCCCAGATAGATATACATATTAGTTACTTGGGGACCACAGGGATGTAAAACCCAACTTATGATTATACAGGAGGAGTAAATCATCAGGGAACATGCAAATACCTTACCCTAACAATATTGCAACCGGATGATGTGGGATGGTTCATTGGGAGAACATGGGGGTTATGCTCTATCAAAAGAGAACAGATAAAGAAGGCCTAGTTTTGATAAAAAAGATGCATCCTCGACAGAATACACACGCATTGGGACCCAATAAAGTTATGACACAACACTGGGAACCAATTAAAACATTGGAAAAAGAAACTACCACAGATTCAGGATTAGTCAAACATAGTGTCATGGAATCGGGATTAGTTGAAGATAATCCATTGTGGAAACTAATACAGGTAGCTTACTAGACACTTAACAACTCCAACCCAAATGTTACCACAGATTACTGGTTATGTTATGATGCTCGACCCCTCTTTATACAAAGGAATAGGGCTTAATATTAAGAAAAATTGGACTCACAATGCAACGTATAAGTGGTCAGGGAATGTGTGTTGGAAAAATCCCGGAAGACAAGAAAAATTATGTGGTATTCAAGTGTCAGAATTACATAAAACTGGTAATCAGCGGGCAATACCTAGAGAAGGAGGTTGGTGGATGTGTTCAAAAAGCGTATTGATACCATGTTTATCCTTACATTTGTTTAACGAAAATGGGGAGTTTTGGATACAGATAGCTGTGATACCAAGGATTCTATATCACTCAAAAGAAACAGGTTTTGAACATTGTAATCAAGAACATAAAATACATAAATGAGAACCAATTACTGCTGTAACATTAGCGGTGCTCATTGGACTTGGAGCTGTGGGAACTGCTACAGGAGCAACTTCTCTGGAGCAGCAGAATAGAGGGTTATCCTCCTTAAAAGCAGCACTCGATGAAGATTTAGAATGAATTGAAAAATCTATAACGTATTTGGAAAAGCCTTTGTCCTCCCTCTGAAGCACAACATTGCTTTCCAAGTGGGGGGACAGAGGAAAGTTTCCACATCAAACCTTTTGGCTGAGCCTGTGAATCCAACACCGTTTCTGTGCTCCCCAAGGGCTTTAAAACCACCCCACACTTCCTTTCGTCCCTCTAACACCCTCATGCTGTGGAGTTCCTTAGGATTTCCTTAGCCCCAGAGGGCTCCATCTGCCTTTTACTCCCTCAGGGACCCCTCTTTCGGTCTTCGAATGCTCTAAAGCCTTCAACCAGAGCCTGGAGCCCACAGGGACCCCTGGACGTGGCTTCAGGAACCTTCTGGCATCAGCCACCTCCCGCACACCCACAGCCATTGGGGTCTTTGTGTCTCCTGACCCCCTCACCTCAAACTGCAGCCCCAGCAGATGAGGGGTTATGGTAAACAGGAGGATGAGAGCTTCATCGCTGCGTGTGCCTGCAGGGCTGGAGGTGCTCCCAGGCTCCGTGGTGTGCCCAGGTTTGAGCTCCCCACCAGGTCCGAGCCTGTGGTTTGCCTTTCCTTGCCCTCACGTTGGCCCTGCCTGGTGGTTCCTCGTGCTTCACCTCATGATGCTCCTTCTCCCCGCACACAGAAGCTCTTTCTTGGCCCCAGGAGCTTTCCTGACATCCCATTTCCTCCTCCTGCAGCTTCCCTTTCCTGCAGTCCCCAGGTATTATCCCTATCCCAGTGTGTTTTCACCTCTTAAAGCCAGTTTCTCCCAGCAAGGAGCTCCCTTTATGGGTATCTTCTAGTTAATAGGATCATAGAACGCTTTGGAAAGGACCTATAGATCATCTAGTTCCAGCCCCCTGCCCTGAAATGCCATTGCATGGTGCCACAAGGGTAGTGCCAACCCAGCCCAATGCCTGTTCTTGGGGTCACTTGTAGTCAACCCATGGCCATTATCCAGAAGAAAACACCATGGAATGAGCTATTTACATCCCAGTTTCCTCCATGGTGCTGTGGGATTGGGGCCAAGAGCTTTGGAAGAGCTGAACCCCAAGTGATGGTGTGCTGGGGTCAGCATCCCCAAGAGCTCCTCATTGGCAATGAGAGGTTTTTCCTTCATCAAAACAGAGGAAAATCACTCAAATCCCTCCCTCTGACCTCTGTTGTTGGCATAGTGGTGTCAACACCCATTACAGGGATGCTTCTGGTGCTCCCCAGGCTCCAGTCTCAGGTTCCCCCCCTCTCTTCCCACCTCCCCACTGGAAGCAGCTCCAGGAAAAGCAGGAACCTGGATAACTCCTTTGCCAGGTGGAATCCTCCCGTGTTTGCAGAGGTTTTGCCCTGAGGTTAAGGCGGGAGCAGCGTGGGAATTCTGTGCCGGGAGCTGGGAATTTCGTGTTGGTGGATAGAAATCCCGGGCGGTGCCAAAGTGAACACTGTGCCTTTGTCACCACCACGATGTTACCCAAGCCAGGATTCCTCCTTTGCCACCCTTTGTATGGCCTGGATGAGGGACACGGCTGCTGTTGGGTGCGCAAGGAAGCTCATCCTGAAGGCCTTGGTCCCATTCCACACTTCCATTTGGAAGCTGCATCCTTCGGGAATATCTCTACGTTGAAGGTAACTGATGGCTGATTGCAGGAGTGAGGTTTTGGGGGCAGCTTTTGATGGGACATCAGGGCAGTTGTGTGTGTTGTATCTTCAATAATGTGTGTTGGGGTACTAAGGGTAAAGCTGGAGCTGGGATCTAGGCAGGATCCATCCCTAAGGACACCCCTGGTGAAGAGGGTGCTTGGATCCCAGGAGCTGCAGCCCTAAAATCGGGTCGGGAAAGGCTCGTTCCTCGATACCAACAGCATTCCAGCTAAAATCTCTGCTCCCACTGCCATGGGGCTGAACTCCTCTGCTCTCATTGCCATGGGTCTGGAATTCCTCTACTCCCACTGTGGGCTGACAGTTCCTTATGGTTTCAGGGAACTTTGGGGGGGTGTTGGGAGATTTAGGTTGGATTTAAGGAAGTTCTTCTCTATGAGGGTGGTGGGGCACTGGGATAGGGTGAACGGAAAAGCTGCCCCATCCCTGGCAGTGTTCAAGGCCAGGCTGGACAGGCTTGGAGCAACCTGCCCTAGTGGAAGTTGTCCCTGCCCATGGAGCTGGATGAGCTTCAAGGTCCCTTCAACCCAAAGCATTCCATGATTCCATGCCTGTTTCTTTCCCTGCCAGGCTGTCGTGGTTTAAGGCCCTCACACCACACAGTTTTGCTCTCTCACTCATTCCCCTCTCTTTCTTTCCCAGTCCCAGAAGGAAGGGGAGGAGAATCAAAAGAATGCAACTCCCACAGGTTGAGATAAGATCAGTTCAGTGACTGAGGTATAACACAAACCACTGCTGCCGCCACCAATAACAATGCAAGAGAAATACAAGGAAAGAGAACACAACAGATCTTCATTTGGTACCTACCCATGCCACACAGTGCCCCCCACCACCCTTATACCAAGTCTCACCACGCAGTGCACCCCACACCACCACCACCCCCCTTCCGGGTCTCTGCTCTCCGTTTCTCCATCCTGGGCATGATGTGTTGTGGTATGGAATACCTCTTTGGCCACTTTGGGTCAGTCCTGTCTGCTTCCTCCCGGCTCCCCTCCTCCCTGGCAGAGCATGAGGCTCACAAAGTCCTTGGCCACCTAAACATTGTAAGCCATAACTATAACCACTGTGTTCTCAGCACTGTTCCTGAGCCTAAAACCAAAAGCACAGTGCTGCACCAGCTACTACTTAAAGGAGAAAAACGACTGCTGCTACTGAAGCCATGGTGCTCCATGTAGGTGTCACCTCTGGCATCCTGAAGCTGCTCAAAGGTCCCTGGTGCCACCCATGGACACCAAACAAACGCATTCCCTATGGGATAAACCTGCAGCCTAAGGAATAACAAGTGCAGAGATGAAGCCAAGGGATGGGGCGGGTTCAGCTCCATTGCAGTGGGAGCAGAGGGGTTCAGCCCCATGGCAATGAGAGCAGAGGGGTTCAGCCCCATGGCACACAGTGCCTGAGTCACCCCGGCTCACCCTGCCCTTATCACAGCTCCGCACCCTGATCTGCTCCATGTATTCTGTGGGTTGTTCCGGGTTGGAACAACTTCCTACAGGGAGAAGGAATTTCCCCCCTCGAGGAAACTGAGGCACGGCTCAACACACTTTGGGGTTCCCTGTTGCTCCGGCTGTGATGGATTATCCATGATCCCACCTGGTAGGATCCCTGGGAGTCAGGAAGGAGGAGGTCAAACATGAGGGGATGTTGCTGGACCCTAAATCCCAATGGAGAAGGGGATAGGAAGGAAAAGGAGGAGGGAAGTGGGGAGCGAGGCTGGATCTGCGGAGTCCCATGGGAATGTGTGTCCATCGGAGCAGGGCAAAGGGTTAACGAGGAAAAGGATCTGATTTACCAAGCGGTTCCTGGTTGATCCCGTGTGTGAGGGGAGGAGGAAAAGGAGGAGGAGGGAGTGGGGTGCAGGCTCCCATGGGACCGTGTCACCAGCAGGTAGGTCCCTGAGCCCCCATCCGCACCCGTGGGTGCTGCAGCACCTCTTTGTGTCGTGCCCCCCCCAGCCCTTTGCTGTGGCTGCTCCCATGGGATGGGACACCGGGATCCCCCCTTTCCATGGTGACGACAGTGAGACGAATCCATCTCACACCGATCACTCTTCCCCTTGGGGCTCAGTTTCCCCATCCAGCGTTGGAGCATCCTGGAAAGCCCATGGTTAATCCCTGCTGGAGCCAGGGAATCCAGCCCTGCCTGGGAAGGAACCAGGAACAGCACCCGAAGCAGGGATGGGTTTGTCCTTCCTCGTGGCCTAGGCCACAAGTGGCTTTTAGGAGAAAGACCCCCCACACACACACCTTGCTACTTGTTTCCTCCCTTGGGATCCATGATTCCAACCTGTCCGGGTCCAAAGTGCTGCCGGAGCGCTGGAATTGCGGGCTGGGTGCGCTGTGCACCCATTGCCCTCTGCTCCCGTTGGCATGGGGCTGAACCCCCCTGCTCCCCATTGCCGTGGTTGGGTTGCTTGGGATGCTCAGGGGATATCGGGATGCTCAAGGAGGTGGAAATGTGCCCCGGGGGGGGGGGATTGTGTCAGTGGTGGCTGAGCCGCATCCCGGTGCGGACCCCCGGGTCGAACCGCTCTTATCCCGGCCGAATTCCTGGGAGCTTAATGAGTAACCGGCTGCGAGGAGCCCAGAGGGTGTTTTGTGTGCTCCTGCTCCCCCCCTGCCCTATTTGTATAGGGTCGGGGGGCCCCGTGCAGTGCAAAGGGGGTACACACGCACTGCTGGGGGGGGAGGAAGCTCCTCTTCACGGCCATCAGAAACTTCAGAGGCTGTCGGAAGCTTCAAGAGCTTTAAGGCCCATTCCAATCCAAACCATCCCAGGGTTCTGTGATTCCACGATTCCCAGACTGGACAGAGTCAGGTTTGATGTGGGGGATGCTTTTGCTCCATATTCCATCCCTTGTCCTGTTGGGACCAGGGTATTCCAGCCCCGGGGGATGCCTCGGGCACGGGCATGGAGCTGAAGTTGGGATTTGGGGATTGGACTGGAGCAGTGGATGAATCTATGGTGGGGAGTCCTACGAGCTGAGACCTCACCACCTCACTTCATGGCTGCTCCGTTCCCCCCGCAACGCTTCCCTCCTGCTCCCCGCAGCGTCGGGATGGACGATCCCGATGTCTTCCTGGGTCCCTGCGAAGGAGCCCTGTGCGGGATGCCGGGGCAGAAGCGCCGCTGCATGTCCGCGCTCGAGCCGGTTACCGGCCCCGGCCCCGGCGAGGAGGAGGAGGAGGAGGAGGACCGTATCCAAGCGGTGCCGTTGCGGCGATCCTGCGCCCTGCGCGTCCGCTCCCGGGATCCCTTCCGCCGGCACAGCTGGGAGCCGGGCAAGGAGCTGCGCGGGGCCTCCGGCTACGACCACCTCGGGTAGCAGTGACTTGCCCCGTGTCCCCATGCAGCCATTCATCCCCTCGTCCGCTGCTCCATCGGGGCCTCCCAATACATCCCGGGATGCTCAGTAAAGTACCGGGATGCTCGGGGAGTGTCAGGATGCTGAGGGGATGTTAGGATGCTCAGGGGGTGTCGGGATGCTCAGGTGGCTGTTGAGATGCTCAAATGGGTGTCAGGATGCTCAGGGGGTGTCAGGATGCTCAGGAGGGTTCAGGATGCTCAGGGGAGTGTCAGGATGCTCAGGAGGTTTCAGGATGCTCAGGAGGTGTCAGGATGCTCAGGAGGGTTCAGGATGCTCAGGAGGTGTCAGGATGCTCAGGAGGGTTCAGGATGCTCAGGGGAGTGTCAGGATGCTCAGGAGGGTTCAGGATGCTCAGGAGGGTTCAGAATGCTCAGGGGGTGTCAGGATGCTCAGGAGGGTTCAGGATGCTCAGGAAGGTTCAGGATGCTCAGGAGGGGTCAGGATGCTCAGTGGGGTACCAGGATGCTCAGGGGAGTGTCAGGATGCTCAGGAGGGTTCAGGATGCTCAGGGGAGTGTCAGGATGCTCAGGAGGGTTCAGGATGCTCAGGGGGTGTCAGGATGCTCAGGAGGGTTCAGGATGCTCAGGGGAGTGTCAGGATGCTCAGGGAATGTTGGGATGCTCAGGGGATTTTAGGATGCTCAGGAAGGGTCAGGATGCTCAGCGGGGTACCAGGGTGCTCAGGGGAGTGTCAGGATGCTCAGGGGGTGTCAGGATGCTCAGGAGGGTTCAGGATGCTCAGGAGGGTTCAGGATGCTCAGGAGGTGTCAGGATGCTCAGTGGGGTACCAGGATGCTCAGGGGAGTGTCAGGATGCTCAGGAGGTGTCAGGATGCTCAATGGGGTACCAGGATGCTCAGGGGAGTGTCAGGATGCTCAGGGAATGTTGGGATGCTCAGGGGATTTTGGGATGCTCAGGGGGTGTCAGGATGCTTAGGGATGGTCAAGATGCTCAGGGGGTGTGAGGGTACTCAGGGGGATGTCAGGATGCTCAGGGGATTTTGGGATGCTCAGAGGATGTCAGGATGTTTAGGGATGGTCAGGATGCTCAGGGGAGTGTCAGGATGCTCAGAGGATGTCAGGATGCTTAGGGATGGTCAGGATGCTCAGGGGGTGTGAGGGTGCTCAGGGGGATGTCAGGATGCTCAGGGGAGCGTCAGGTGCCCCAGGGATGACACGTTTTGGAGGTCCCCCAAAAGCCGGGTGCTAGAGCAGACCTCACCCCATGGGGATGTGGGACCTGGCTGTGTGTCCCCCTCCACGCCCAGCTCGGGGTCCCCTCTGTCCCCACTGCAGCGTGAGCCTCAAAGGGCTGCACCCCGATGACATCGACTCCAGCTCGGAGCAGTTGGATGGGCTGGGACATCACCAGAGGGACCTCTGGAGAACCCCCTTTGTCCACAGCAACGATGACCTGGAGTCCGTGCTGTCCCAGGCTGAGGCGGATGAGCGGTGGGCACAGGTAGGAGCCCCCTTCCTCTCCTCTCCACGCCACTCACCTGCAGCCAGTGTGAATGAACGGGTGCATGGATGAGCTTGGGTAAGAGCAGAGCCTCATCCCGGATGGCTTCACCGTCATCCCAAGAGCGGAATGCTCCTGCCCAAGCTCTATTTTGGGGATCAGGGAGGGCGATAATAGCTGGTGTCCCCGGTTCAACCTCTTCCCCATGGATGCTGGCAGGAGGATGCACGGGGGTTGCCAATATCCTGGTCCCGACAGAGCTTCCACAGCTACAGCCTCTCCAAATCCGCATCTCTCGGCATCATCAACAGATCCCCTGATGCAGACAGTGAGTGGCAGCACCCAAAATCCCCCCAGGAATGGGGGAGCCCCACGTTACACCCCTCTTCCATCTCTGCTTAAACCGGACTCTTGGTCCCTCTTCTCATCCCTCTTCCTTTTCACGTTGCAGGGATTTCCCTCTTTGCCTCCCAGCAGAGCCTGGTCAATGGGTGAGTTGGGAATGGGGCGTGCTGGGGGGTGAATAAAGCACCTCAAGCACCAGAGGGGAGACTTAGGGATGAAAATAGGGATTTTGGGGGGGTTATGGCTGCAGGGAGGGAGCAGGATGGATGCGACGGGGTCAGGCTGAGGCCTGACACACTTCACGTATTGTACACCAGGCTGGTGGGGACGGTGTCCCCCTCCCCGCTGGCATCACACTGTGCCAGCGGCGCCTGTCACAGCCCATTCCCATCCTCATTAGGGCGGTTGTTCCCGGATGGCGCTGGCCCGGAGCCCCGCGGGGAACAAGCGGGGACAGGGACAAACCATGGTGCTGAGTGTCCCTGCCCCTCTGTGCCCCAGGGCCGGGAGCAGGATTCGTGCACCGGGAAAGTGGGGTCCGTGCCCGGAGCACCCCACAACCCCCTCCCCACCTCACAGGGAGCTGACGCGGTTGGGGGTGACCGAGGAAGGGGCGCTGGGGGGGGTTCTTCCCGCACCCCACGAACAGAAGCGGCGCTGTGCAGGGTGTGCCGCCCGGGGTCGCCCCTCCCCGTTTGCAGGGGTAAGGGGGGGGTCCGGACTGAGTCCTCCGTCTCGTGCAGCTCCGGCGCCGGCAGCTGCGGGCAGCAGGGGCAGGAAACCGGGGGGCAGAGCCGGGAAGAGACCCCCCTGGGCAGGACCCTCAGCTTCCTCAAGAGGATGTCGCGGAGGAAGGTAGGGAGGGGAAGCGGAAGGGTGGCGAGGGGGGGGGTAATTCCCTCCCTGGAGCACGAGGATGGGGTTGGGATTGCGGACATTTGATGCTCTGCTCTTTGGGACTCAGTTTCCCCTTCTCATCCACCTCAAAGGTTTCCTCCTTTGGGATCTAAAAAGTTGAGGACACTCCCCCTTCCCCCCCCCCATGTGGGTTTGGTTGTGCTGCCGTCTCCCCCTTATCCCCGTCCCCACGTTCCCACCATCCCGGTGCATGGAATGGCGAGTGCCGCCGGCATTCCCGACGGGCACCGGTGGGTGAGGTGGGGGACACTTGGGGTCCCCCCTTCCCGCCGTGGGCTGCGGGAGCGCTCCCCGCGGGACTCGTCGGGCCCGGCCGGAGGAAATGAGGTTTTTCCTGGCGTCGGGAATGGTTGTTTGTGTGCTGAGCTCACCGCCCCCCCCGGGCCCCTCCGCTCCCGCCTGCGGCTTCCTGGAGCCGTTCCTCCATTTGGGATACTCCGCTCCGGCTCCTTCCCAGCCCGGAGGGTAGAGACGGGAAGCAAAGCGGAGGGCGGGGGGCAATTCCCTCCCTGGAACGCGAGGATGGGGTTGGGATTGGGGGCTCAGCCGATGCTCTGTCGTTTGGGGAAGCAGTGCCTCGGTACCGAGCCCCCCCCCCCCATCCCCGTGCCTCAGTTTCCCCGGGAGGCAATGCCCGCCCGTGGGGTGCTTTGGTTGATGGGGGGTGTCCGTGTCGGACATGGAGGTCCCCCCCCAAAGCAGCCCTTTGGGGTTTGATTTGCTGCCATGCGAAGCCGTTAATCCCCAGCGCTGGCCCCTGAGCTCATCCTGCCCCTTTCCCGGCTGGATCAGCCGCCAGCTGTTAACATCATCATGGGGCCAAGCTCGTCCCCCCCCCGGCTCCAGCATGGGCCCATCCTGCTGGATGCTGAGCACAAACAGGGTTAAATCCGTTGGTATCCCTATTTTTAGTTAGCAGGAAGTTGTTCAAAGTGGGCTCTGGCCAGCTCCTGGTTTAACGGAGTTTATCCTATAACAAGGAAGGATCCCCATAGCTTGGGAGTGTTGGTTCCCCATGGAGGGGATGGATTGGAAATGGGGGGGGGTCAATCCCGGTCAGTGCAGCAGGATATGGAGCCGTGCACGTGGCGATTGCATCAGGCAGAGCAATGGGAGGGAGATGGGTGCAGGGTAGAGCCCCCCCCATGATGGTGGCAGGAGGCCCTGGGGCTGGTGGCAGCATTGCCATGGTGTGGGACGGATCATGAGGGGCGCTCATAGGTTTGGGGGGCCCCCATGTAGTGGCTGTGGCAGGGATGGGGCCTGGTTGCTTGGGGGGGGGGGGGGCCGAGAGAGGGGACCCCCGAGGTCTGCAGGTAGCAGAGCATCCTTGGGGGCATAAGTTGGAGCTATAGGGGGGGGAAGCGGCCGGAGGGAGCAGGAGGCCGCGGAGGGGAGGGCAGAGCTATTTCAGGAAGGAAGCACAATCCCAACGGCCACAGCCGAGCTCAGTGCTGCTGTGGGGCCT
>JASSUY010034927.1:0-16557 GCA_032466535.1 Forpus xanthops | reverse complement strand
CCAGCAAGCTCCTCTGATTAAACACACAGCCCTATGATTACGCCATTCCCTATTAAGTTGCACCAACTGTACAAACAATGGTCCCACACAATTCTGCAGCACAGGGGGGGCAGGAGCAGGATGCCCCACAGAGGGTCAGGCCCATCCCAAAGCCTGGCAGACAAAGAAGTTCCAAGAGTCCTTTTAAGCATTAATATCATTTCCATTAAAGATCTCCACTCTCATGTTTAGACCAGTGGGGATGGTGGGTTAGCTGACTGCTCCTTGCAGAGCTCATTTCATTTCATGCTTTTAATTTGACTACTTTCAGCAAGAGCTGCATTATACTACCAGTGATATGTTAAATGGGAATTCCACACCTTTCCATCAGCTAGAAAGGGACAAAAAGGCAGTGGGTCTGCACAAGACAGCAGCAGACATCCTCAAGTCCTGGGCTGGCCGGGGTACAGCTAGCATTAACAAACATCTCCTTGCAGATACACGACAGGAAGACTTTGGTGTCCTGATTTTTATATGCTGGTCACAACAGCACTTTCATGTGACGCCTTGAATACAGCAGATTTTTAACCTGCTCAACACAACCATTGTAAGATGCAGCACATACTTCTCTCTCATTTCTTCCACAGGGGAGCTCCTCCTGCCCATGTCCATTTTTCAAACAGGTTTTTAAGTGACAAAACCCTCCCTCCATTGCCAGCTTGACAGCCAGTTCAGGACCACAGGAGCAAAGGGATCATTTAAACACAACGTGGGGAAACAAGCCTGGGATTCTCCTGCCAGCAGCAGAACAGAACATGTCAACTTGTCAAATCACATGGCCTTCAGCAGTGCCAAACTGGAGGAGCCCTGCCCAGCAGCCCCTGAGGCTTTGGGTCACAGACAAGCTGCCCGGAGAAGCCAGAACCAGTGTGAACACTGGATGCACCACTGCCATTCCCCAACATACAGGGCTCCACACAGGCCTGCACCAGAAATAGTGCAGAGCTCACACACTGTACATGCTTGCCCCATACCATGAGCCACTTCTGCCTCCTGGCATGTCAGGAATCCACTCCAAATGTCACACCTTGTATCAAGGCACAGGGAGCTGCAGAGAGGGCATAAGGCTTTTCCATCTTGCTAAATAACCCCCACAGTAGGTCAGCAAAGGATTAAGACACCAAGGGGAGAATAGGGGTCAGTTCACTCTCCAAATCTGTATCCTGACTTGATTTATGGAAAACTCCTGGCAAAGATCAGGGGGGTGAGGACAAGACTGAACCCACACATTCACCTACCTTACAAAAGAAAGGCAAGGACAGTCAACTTATCCTACTTGCTCACACTGAGATCCCAGAGCAGTTTTAAGTCACCTCATTCCTCTTGACATCAAAACAACCCCTCCAGAAGACACATCCGTATAAGGTTAGAAATGTTTGCAGCACGAGGTTCACAGAGAAGCCAGCTAATTCATTCTCAACATCCGAGAGGAGAGTTCAGCAGGCACTTGCTCCAGATTTCCAGGGCTTTCCACACACAGGAAGGCCTCTTCTGGGGGCAAGCTGCTTCCAGTCTCTGGAAGAAGAGAGACAAGGACAGTTCCCAAATGATGGAGTCCCCATGCCCTGCAGGGACGTTTCCCACAACGTTGCCAGTCCCTGCCTCTTCCACTTCCTCCTGCCCCAGCACTTGAGACGTTATGCTTCCAAACCCCAAAAGCAGTGGAAATCGAGGCTGGAATTTAAGACCGCCCTGAAGGAGCACAGAGCAAAAGAGCATGCAGCTAAGCTGTAAATACAGCTTCAACAGCAGAGACAGGATGACTCCATGCAGACCCTACAGTTAGTGATAGAGCACTCAGGAAATAAATCCTATCTGGGTGAAAGAGAACTGGACAAGGTTGGCAGAGTTCAAACTAAACAGGACCACGTGGGCTCTTAAAATTTTCCATGCTAAAAATAATCAATAGCACATGCTCTGCCTTACAGGAGGCACAGGAACAGGAGTTGACAAAAACCTAAAGAACTGGAGGCCATACCTTTAAAAATCAAAACCAGACATTCTTGCTATCGGGTGCATTTTGACTTAAAGCTGAATTGGTGCCCGCATCCACAGGCTGCAGGCAGGTCCCTGCACTGCACACCCCTGAGCACCAACCAGGCTGTACAGCCTTCTCGTACACCTCTCTCTTTGGTGGTATACTACAAACAACCACCACATAAAGGTGAGGGCCACCAATTACGACTCAGGAGCTGCAAACACACAAAGACAGGCAGGAGCCAGGCGAGCAAGGTCTCATCTGGATGGCACTTCTGAAGAGAACTGAACAGGTAAGTGTCTCCATACTTAATTAAAGGTAAGTGTTGTGTGTTAATTTCTGCTGCTTCAAATACCAGTACTGTGAGACAAGAACAGCAAGAGACACCCCTTAAGCAATACCACCTTTTCATAGCCTAGTTAACACAGGCTGCAAAGCTCAAGAAACAGGCTCCTCTGTGAATGAAAGCTACCAGTGAAGCCACTCCACAACCTTCAAGTATTTAAGAACTAAGTCCTATGTGCAGAAGGGTAAATTATGACATAAGTAAAAGGCTGAAAAAGCTGGTTGCTGTAGAGCTGAAGTGGAGCTGTGGAACAAGACACGCTACCAACGCCAGGCTGTCTTATCTCCAAGATAAAAACCTGCTCTTGATGTTCCTACAAGAGATCACTCCCCACCTTTGCAGCTGAGGCTGCTCTGCTGATGGCTCAGGCTTTATTAGTATACTTCTGTACTTCTCACACCCCAGGCACCAAACACTGTTCCAGTACAGCTCCAAACTCCAGCAGCACCACTTCTCAGCCAAAGCAGGACCCCAGAGAGTTTCTATGTTACACTCAGTTTACCATACAAGTATCAGCCTAGTTAAACTGCAGCAGATTTTTCACTGATGTTTCAGAAATCACCACGGAGCACCGGCATACGCTAACACTGACCACCAGCAACCCTCCCACCTGAGCTGATCACAGGTTACACTCAGTAGTTGACATTAACCCTGATTATCAAGCTCCTTAATGCATGTTCTATCCTATTACCTTCCCGCTCCAATTACTTCATCATTCATGGTTTCCTCAGCCAAGGAGTGTCCCCCTGTGAATCCTCTATTACAGACACCACTTTGCCAGAAAGCTGTCTCAGATGCAGAAGCATACTTCAGAAACTGCTTTTGCATGGCTTCACCAATAGCACCTTCATCTTTGTCAGCTGCTCCTCAGAATCTGGTGGAAGTTTATTGCTGGGTTTTGCCAGCTTTGGTGCCCTCTCCAGAAAGTCAGGTCAAGTGCTCTGCCTCAAGCCACCCAAAGGGTTTAGCCCACAAGCCAGAAGCCACAAGGCCTTCCTGTTCTCACCCAGCTTTAAGCTGCAGTGAAAGTCCTCTGATTGAAGTTAATGTACTCTGCACACAGGTACCCCTGACTGGGAAAACAACACCACTTCTAAAGCCAATGAGGGCTGGAACCAACAGTCTTTCAGGTCTCTAACAACGCACTTAATATCACTTGTTGGGATTCCTTCTGAACAGCTGCCTCCTCAACACACCCACCAGTCCAGACTCCACTCTTTTAAAAGCATTTAGTCTTCTAAGCACTTTTAAAAGCATCCTCTAGAATACAGGCAAAGCAGAATTTCACAGAAACTACATCCAATGCTTAGCATTTTGTGTTTGCTTCTCCTCAGCAAAGCTCATGCAGCCTTTACTTTGAGCAGTAGTGGAATGTCCACTACAGGGCAGCTTATAAACTGAAATTACAAAGCAACCAGCTAAGTCAAGTGCCCAACATCCAATCCAATTCCCACAAAATAGAGATGTACAACGCTCTGAAGCAGAAACTAAAGAAAGCAAAGGCTTCCAATATTCTCTGCACACAAGACAAAAACCAGGCTTGCATTTTCAAGGAGACAGCCTGGCAAGGCTTAAATCACAACACACTGATACCACTGCAAGGACGGTGAGAAAAGAGGCAGCACCGACACCAAGCAGGTATCTGGAGGACAGCATCAAGACCTACTCTCTACATTTACTGTGCACAGCAATGAGAGCTTGATAAGCAGCTCCTCAAAACAAAAGCTGCGCTAGACGTAAACAGAAAGCAAGGAGTAGTGGTTTCCAGTTAGAAGCTTTGTGCCTGAGGCTTGGCTTGCTGAGAGCAAGTAGCAGAAGCACCCAGAAGAGCAAATATTAGTAGAAAAGATACTTTATATTCATCTGCACTAGGAAGGAACTGCAGAGGTTCCAGAGAGTCATTTGGACTGAACAAGCAGGAAGATAACTGATATGCATTGAACCAGCTTGCTAAGAGAAGTTACACAACATACTTGAGACTGATCTGAGAGGCCTGTTTCACTTTGATCTGTATTACAGTAGCATCTACAAGCCCTTGCCCAAATTACACCAGGGGCTGTTCTCAGAGACAGAAAGGCTTTCCCTGAAGACTGCAGGCTGCCTCCCTGCCTCAGCTTTGGCAGCCCTTCCTTCAAAAAGCAAAGCCGAGAGAGATTAAGTCACCTTCCTATGGTCACATCAAGCTGAAGGAAACACATGAATGCAAAACTCCAACTTGAGAGAGGAGCCCATCCTCTCACCACACAAACAGAACACTATACTCCATTCAGCCTGAAATACTTTAGGGAAGTGATGTGCAGATTTCTGTCCTGCATCCCTGAACATCAAAAAATGCTCCTAAGCCCTGCATTTCAACAAGAAATGGAATACAAGTCCAAGCTAATAGCAAACAGGGCCCTAAAGTTTATGGAGACACACACTCCAATCCTCATTCCATATTCCCAATTCCCAGACTCATCTCTATGCAAAGCTAATGCCCCCAACACAAGAGGCACATGCAGATCGTGAGCTCTGGCCAGGAACTGCTGCTATTTATACACAGGAGTCAAAAATCAGCCACAGGACATGCTAAAAGTTTCTTATCCTCATTGACAGGTGGCAGCAGAGGTTAAAGGCAAGCAGGACCTCTTTAGGTCTACCAGCAGTGATTTGTCTGCTGAAGAAGGATTTTAAATAGTCTTTCATGAAATATTCAGCTCGGACAGCATTAAGATACAGGACCCACAAATTCAGGGTCAGCTTCCAGAGAGGAGTAGCAAAGTGAAACAGAATCCATGCAGTGGACAATAAAAACCCATAGTAACACAGCTTAAGACAACCATCTACAGAAGCAGCCCGTGACACATAAACTTGTTATCACCTTCAGCAATCCATATGAGAGAAACTCTACAGCCTTCATATCCAGGAAATATTAAGCACCTGCTGAATAAAACAGCTTCTTCCAAGTATCTGAAAGAAGCTGCCTGAAGTTAATCCATTTCATGAAGTTTAACCAGCCATCTGCATTAAGGGCACTGCAGTTAGAGATCAGGATTTAAAAAAGCCAGTCATTAGAGCTGAAACATTACACAATTAAAAGTAATTGTTTTAAGTTTTCTTATTGCTATGGACACCTCATCTGATTACAGTCTCCCTGGACACTAGAAATATGTTAAATAACTGACATCAGGTAAGTGTACATGAAAGACAAGAACCACGGATAAGTGCAGTTTGTTGCTTTGAAAGTAATATGCTCTTCAGGTAAACCAGTACACTCCACTACTGCAGAAGCATGCATAGACATATGCATGGACTGAGAACTGGGCTTGTTTGGCCTGGAGAAGGCTCCTGGGAGACCTTACTGCAGCCTTTAAGTGCCTTGCTGACAAGAAACCTGGAGAGGGGTTGAAACTGGATGAGCTTTAAGGTCCCTGCCAACCCAAGCCAGGCTGGAATTCTATGATTAAGTGCACTAGCAGCACATGCAAACAAATCAATTAATCAAGAACTAAACTGTGCCATCAAGATACATGCAGTGAAGCTGTACTACCCTTTATCAGGAGCACAGGTACATGACATTAAAAGATAACAGGTACCACACTGCACTGTATTTCCACCCTTTGTTCAGCTAGCTCTTTAAAGGACGAAGAGTTTAAGTGACTTGAACCAGGTTACACAGCAAGCCCTGCCAGAAGAGCAAGCTCAGCTGCGCTGCCCCGACAGCTCAGGTCCATGTGCTTCCAAGAGAAAGCCATCCCTCCCTCACGAGTTGTGCCGTGCTCCAGCACTCCACGTGCTCCTCCTTAGCTACACTGCACACACACACTGGGCTGCAGCTCAGTAGATCATACCCAGGCAGAAAGCAAACAGGAGAAAAAGAAAGTTACCATTTCCCACTATTACCTTCCCCAGCAATAAGACATTTCCCTTCACCTGAGACACAGTCCACAGAGGCTCAGACAACACTCAGCAGGTACAACCACCAATCCCACAGAGGCAACACAAGACCCTGTGAACATGCAAAGCCAGGATGATTTCCATTCTGCAGTCCCTTACTCTCCTGTAACAGACTGGCTCTGGTCAAACATAGCTTTGCTGCTAATCCTTACTATTGCAGGTAACTCTCATTAAAGGTGCCCTCACAGAGGTGCCTATTCATTTTGCATTCCCTGCTTCATGATATATCTTACTGGACTATGGCAAAGAGCTGAGCCAGACACAGATCACGCATCCTGATTCTGGAACATGAGTAACTCAGAGCTCCCTTGCTTCAAGAAGGACGAAAAACAAAAGATAAAAGGCAAACAACAAGGACTCTTTCAGGGAGCAAGGCTACTAAAACATTCCTTCCTCAACAGCAACACAATTGAATTCCTTTGCTCCAAATGTATTCCATGCTAGCTTACAAACAAGTAGAAGTCAGTGCACTATAGGAAAAGCTTGCTAATGACAGTTTTTATCAACCATTACCATAACATAAGCAGGCCTTGCTATACCAGACACACAAGAAGCAACACAAGGCACCCTTAATCTTTACTACCTCGTCTGCCGCTCTTATGCCATGTCCCGCTCTGATTTCTAAGCGGCTACAGGACAGTTCACAGTGAGAGTGAATCACAATTAACACCAACTCACACGGCTCCTCCGGCCTGCACGGCCGCTTCCCTCAGGAATGCTCTGACTTTGCTATTGGCAAATGGGAAATTAGCAATAAACCACGTAAAACCAAAGACCCGAAACCACCACAGATCACTGAGGAGGCCCTGGTACCCCTCCGGCTGCTGCACCGCCCGGCACACCGCACCCCGCAGCTGCCGGGACTCCCGGGCCCCCTTCCCGCCGCAGCCCTTCCCTCAGCGCTGGGGCCCCGGTAGCGGGCAGTCCCGCTCCGACCGGGGGTCACCTCCGGGACGGTCCGCGCGCCGAGCGCGGCGGCGCTGACCTTGGACGCTGCGGGGCCGTGCAAGGACCCGAGGCGCTGCGGCCCGCGGGGCCGATAACGTGTTAGCAGCACCCCGGTCCCTCAGGTCCCTCAGTCCCACAACGAGCTCCGCCGGCTGACAGCCCTCGGCCCGCTGCCCGCGGGGCCTGGCAGCCCTCTCCGCCGTACTCACGGCCGGTCACGGCGCCGTCCTCCCCGCGCCGGGCCCGGAGCAGCTCCCGGTGCCGCCGCAGNNNNCGCCCGGGCCGCCGGGCTCGGACTTGCAGCGGCTCCCGCCGCCCCGCCCTCCCGCTCGCCACGCCCCTCTCGGGAGACTCGGAGCTCTCGCGAGATCGCGTCTCCTCAGACGGTGCGCATGCGCTCTCTGCAGTTCCCCTCCGCCGCCGCCGGGGGAGGCCGGAGTGGCCGTAGGTCCTTCCGTGTTCGATCTCCTGGAGCCGGGCCCGGGGAGGGCTTTGACCGCCGCCATCCCTCGCTCCCTCCGCGCTGATGTGGTGGGGAGCGCGGCCCGCTCCTCGTGAGGCGGTCGGAGCGGAGCTCTGAGGCCCAGGCAGCTCCGGTCGCAGCAGTGTCCCCTGTGGTGTCCCTCACGCTCCGCTCCGGAGCTGCGGTAACGGAGGGGACCCCGCTGCTGCCATGGCGCGGCCGGCGGGGCTCCTGCAGCCCCGCGGTGTGGGGAGCACCTCCCGCCCTCGCGGCCCGCCCGTCGGGGCGCTTTGGTGCGGCGTTCCTGCAGGGCTGAGAGCTGCCTCCTCTCCGGCAGGACCTGCTGCGTGCTGTGCATCGGCCAGGCCTTGGGCATCTGAGTCACCTCTTCAAAGGGTTAGGAACGGCTGTCTCCTCTCGTGGCTCTTAGAGGCTGCATCGGAACACCCTCATCCACTCTTAACTGCTCAGCCCTGTTCTCTGCTGGGATCATAAGGCTCATCTGTGCCCCAGAGCCAAAGCGCTTGTCTCCTTACACAGCCAGATGCTGCTGGCTTCTACCTTGATGTTCAAAGTAAATAGAGGTGAACCTGTGTTACACAAAGCTTTAGACATGCTATGAATGCTTTGCTGGTGACGAAACATGTTAGTAAGCAAGGGCATTAGGTATGGCAGTGCAGGACTGGAGCTGGCAAGCCTGAACCAAAGTGTGACATGAAAATATGTGTTTGGGCAAGGTTCCCGCTTAGCTGCAGTAACACAAAGCGTTAACAGAGGCTTTTGTGTTCATTTTATTTTTCAATATGTGTGATGTTACCCACACACACACTTGGTTCCATCTTACATGCAGCAAAGTGGAGGCTCGGTTGTTACCGAACCCGTCTTTGTGGTAACAGATGGCTTTGAATTTCCCAGTAGAACAGCTTGACACTGCTTTTTGTATCCTTTGGAAACTCGTAGGGGAAAGTCAGAGGGAGAATATAGGCAGTGGAGAGATGGCTCAGCAAAAGGGCTTTGGGGCAAGAAGAGGTAGCTGGGAAAAGCAGAGCAAGAAGTGAGACTACAAACCTCCTTGCTCTTTCAGTAACCAAGCCTCATTCTGCAGAGCCCGGTGAGCTTGCCTGGCTGGAAGCAGCTTACTCTATGCTATGCATGTAATGATGCAGGAAATCTGTTGTAAACACCTTAACAGCAGGACACCAGGCTGCTTTCATTGGGTTAACTTACCGGGCTGCCTGGCTCACTTGTTTATTTACACATGTAAGCAGCAAGCAGTACATTAAGAGAGTGTCAATGAGTAACTTAGGAGAACCACAGTCATGTTTGAGCAGGATTGCCCTTCTGAAATCAGTAATTTGTGCAAGTATTTTTCAATGAAAAGCTCCTGATTTGCCTAAATATCTTTGGAGCAGGCAGAAATTTCTAACACCTGCTTAAAGACTACAAGCTGTGCCACACACGTCAGAAAAAAACGCAGCAATGCTCAGACTTTGCCCATTTAATGTCTTTAAAATGAAGAGCTTAGAAGTTCCTGTTAGGAATTCTGCTGACAGCCATAGTTGACTGTTACAGTCAGGCAGTTGGGGTGTTGGTGGCTCCTGACTGTAAGGTGTTAGGAGATCTGGTGAAGGTCATAGGGGCAGCCTGTGTCAGAGAGAGGGTGACCATCAACATTTGAAGCTCCTAGGACAAACCTGGTATCATGCTCTTCATGCACAGCCAAGCTCTTGGAGCAGTCAAAGGCCATAAGCTTTACTACAGTGAAAAGAAAAAGATATTCTATTGAGTAATAATAAAATGACAGTAATGTGAAAAGAGTGCTATCAGAAAACAAAGAGTGCTTCCAGGTCTGACAAGTCATGTTCTTACAGAAGCAGTTCATGGGTCTGAATTTTTCCTGAGTGAGGAACAGCTTTCTAACCTGCTAGTTCCATTTTTATGGTCATTTAAAAAGCAAATGCATCTTCCCAGCAAGGAAAATTGGCACCCTACAAAGTAAAAGGATTACTGGAACTGAGAAAAGAACATGGAAGGTATGTCAGCATCCCAATTTATTCTTCTTTGTTGTAAATTAGAGGTGTAGCCATTAACATCTCAAAGAGAGCTGGCAGATTGAGACCAGCAGAGGTGTACTTGCCCAGTTGCTTTGCAGGGGATTTGAGCAGTGATTTTTCTCTCTTTCAGGAACTGTGAGCAACCAGGAGTTAAAACCAAGAATGGGCCTGGCTGAAAGGGGAGCTGAGAGTCAGCCCTGCAGAGCAAGCGCAGGCTTGGAAAGGACGGAGCACACAAAGCCTCTTCTCCATTTCCCTGAGCATCTCTTCACGTGAGTATTTAACATACAGCAGGATTCAGCAGCACACTTGGCTCTTTGATCCCTACTGCACAGAGGCTCAGATGTCAAGTGTTTTGGGCAAATACAGAAATTCCTTCCCTCATTTTGCAGTGCCTCAACCACCCCAATGGCCTCACGTGTGTTTGCATGGTTGGGCCTTGAAGTCCTTTGTATGTTTTGTGTTGCTCTGAACCAGCCTCTTCCTTGTCTCAGAGCCACTGTCTGTCTCTGGCCCGTGTTCAGTCATGCCCATTTATAGACCATTGGGTGGGTCCCTGTCACACTTCACAGAGTGTTTTGCTTGTGCTGCCATTGAAACCCTGCTCTCTTGCCTGATGCTGCCCTAAATGCACTCCAGGCCACTGGGAAACAAGAAAGGCTGTATCACAGTGAGCTCCACTTAGTAAGGGAAAAGATAACCGCAAAGAAAGGGGAAGAAACCTTGGCTGATAGTGCAAGGAGCTGGGGAGCACAGCAGAGGAACTTCATAGATACTGAATTGGTGCGAAGGGAATGTGTCTCTCAGCACAGTGAAGGGGGGGGGGGAGGAGCAGCAGAACAGACATTTCTAGTTCTTCCAAAGGACAGTATGCTATGGGAAAAAAATTAAAGTACAATGTAATAGTTCAGTGGGATTTTCTGGGACATGCACTTAGTTACTCACAGCTATTTATAGCACTATCATTTCAATATCCCTAAAGATGCATCATCAGACTCTTTTTTCATTGCTGCTTTGATGAGCAAACCCGTACTTGTTTTAACAAGTTGCACCATGAGAGATGTACTTCTATGCTCCCCACCCACACAACCCTGGGATTTGTTTTCATTTGAGAGCTTGTTAAACACAGCAGCCATCAAGTGAAGAAACCGATGTTCCAAGACACAAAGGAGTCACACCTATAAATCATGAACTTTAGCAGTAGGAAAAGGCCATCCTTGCTTTGCACTGGAACAGCCAGTTGTACTCTTTGTAGCTGCAAGGGGATGGCTTTAATTCTGTGGCATGCAGAGACTTACCATGTTAGATCTATTTAGATTGGGTGTTCAGCATCCATCGTTCTGATACAGATGGTCCTAGAGGAGGATAGGAAAATCAAATGTAGTAGACAGTGGCTGAAGCAGACATTCAAGTAGCAGTAGAAGTTAATCCTGTGGTAGGGTGCAAGGGCCCGCATCTCACCCCATAGAATCAGTCTCAACTAGGCTGGAAAAGACCTTTAAGATCATCAAGTCCAGCCTATGGCTGTGTGGCTGTAGCAGCAGTTAACCCACAGCAGTGTTTGTTAGCTTCACAGGTAGCCTTGGGCCAGCTGCAGCAGGAACAGGAGACTCTGCCCACCCTCACAGCAGCTCACTGAGCACCTGAAACATGCCCTGAGGCTGCCATCTCGAAGTTGTGGGGCAGCCCAAGGTGAGGCTTATCCCTGACAGGATCAGGGTTGCTGGCATTCAGAGGTATCACATTCATCACAAGATTGGTACCACCGTTCCCTGGAGTCAACACATCTCACCAGCCTTGGGAAAGGGCTCTTAGTATTTGTGCATGTTTGCACTTTTTCAGCCTACTTGAGAAAGTCTTCTGCTAAGGGAATAAAAAGTTTGGTATGAAACTTCTGGGTTATAGATTCATGTGTGTTTAAATAGTAATATATTAGAAAATGCATTTGTATTTCCATACGTTAACAGGAATGTTGTGAAGACTTCTTATTCCAAGTCAGAGGGCTTTGGAAATATTCATGCCAGTCAGAGACAGCTGAATACTTTGTAAGTAGCCACTTGCATTGTGGGTCACTATTACTGCCCCTGAATAACAACTTCCTTTCTCTTCCTCTTTGTAGTTTTGCCCAACTCAAAACCAGAATTTATGCCCCCCCATCAAGAAAGTTCTGAATTTCTATGTTATCTTTTTGCTTTGCAAAATATTCTAGCAGCCCTGGCAGCAGCTGGGCGGTGATTTGGAAGCCATTTCCTAAGAACTGTTTGCTCCAAGGCTGCAATTTTCTCCCTAAATAGACCTTCTAACCTTTGTAAAGACATAAATAACACTCTTCCTCCTTTCATTCCCTCACTGTGCCTGGAGTGTGTTTTGTGATCTCGAGGAGCAGGAAAGCTCAGCTGTCCAAAGAGACGTACTTAGGTGTTTTTAGCAGCAGTGTTGGTGAGGAAGCATCTCTCAGGTGGCTCCCCACTCCTTGCAGTGCTGCTGCTTTTGCTTTAGTGTTAATGAATGTTTCCTCTAAAGGGAAGAAAATGTGTTCCTGCCATTGCACCATACAGAAGCTCCTCCATTCGTGCACAGGAGCACTGCAGTGAGTTATCAGGCCTGTGCACCATGTCTGTCTGTCTCTCTGCAGCTCAGTGGGCCTAGGGGTATGTTCAGTGTACAGGAACAAGAAGATGTCTCAGAAGTAGTCAATGCAGTCACACTTTAATGTGTTTTTACATCCTTTTACGATTCACAAAGCCAGAATAGAAGTACTTATACATTTTTAATAGGAAAGTTATATATTCCCCTAAAAGAAAAATAGATTTGATTAATTATTTGTCATAAAAGTTGCCTGACAGTTGAAACTTCAAGCTTCTAAGCTAGAAAAGCTCAAATAGACAAATTATACTGAAATGTTTTTTAAAGACCAAGCAGCTGCTTTATTAAAATATTAAATTTACAATTTAAAAAGAAATATTCTGATGTATTATTCAGTTATGATAATCTTATTGAAGTGACATGAAATTCATGACAGTGGCCTTTATTCTGTCCAAATCCTGTCCTCAGTTATCCTCAGGCAATCAGTTTTGCCATTACTTAGAACTGTGCAAGACGACCCACACAGAGCAGCACCATGCTGGAAAGACAAATCCCAGGAATTCAACCCGATCCTAATTTTCCCCAGAAAAAGGGGGGTTTGAGGCCTGGGATTAGGGCTGATCCCACACCTGTGGCAATGAGGCCCTTGGTCAGACCCCAAGAACCCATCAGAATCTCGCTGTCACAGAGAAGGGACTGCAGAGTGCACCAACTCCACAGCGCAGCACAAGTGAATGACCTTCAAACAACTTGAAGCAGGTTGAATTTACATTTTACTTCAAAAAGAAGGGGAAGTACATACATGAGGGGAAAGGGGGTGAACAAGAGTTAGCTGAACGCAGGCCTCTACCCTTTTCCCTACAGTTACCACCGGCGTTTGAGTTGGCCGGGCTCCCGCCAGCCGTCGCACCCTTGCTTACAATAACAACAGGATTGTGGATCAAGGAAACAGTCTCAAAGTTGAGGCCCAACTGGAAATAGTAAGGTATCATACACAGTGTGAGTTTATAGTACACAGCATCTCTTTTTAAATGACGGAAAGCAACAGCAGGAAGGAGTAGTAGTAGTTACCAGTTACTAACACTAGAATAATCAAATTTGTATGTTATACATATACAGCAACTAACTGCTTTACAAAAAAAGCAAAATAATACAATATATTGTCACATGTATTTACAGTGTAGTAAATATACCTTTCTGTCAAATTTTACACAAAAAAACTATTTACAGGTGAATATACTGCATTAAAAAAAAAATGGTGGGACCAACACTAGAAGTGACCTTCTGTGGTAAGTTTGTTGCATAACAATAAGACGTGCTTCATTACATTGGAAATTAACCTTAGAATGGAACAGAAAAGGCCCTGAAACCTACAATCCAGTTAGGAATAGAGCACTGGAATGCTCCCGGGTCCACAATACTTAGGTGAAATGTTTCCTGTTCTTGGAAACCTCATGCACATTAAAGCAGAAACATTGGCATAATTAACAGGTAGGTTATGCACTATTCAAATACTACTGAATTATCTTTAAGTCAGGGAAAATACAAACACAAACAAAATGTTAATCATCTTTACAGTACTTAATCGTAGTTAGTGCATGATGGGTAATGTGGTCTAAACCAGGGGTGTCAAACATACAGTCCCCATGATGTCCTCACATGGGCCGTGTGTTAAACCCGGGTTTTCCTGAAGCTAAGTCTCATGTCCAAGTACACTGACTGCTGCAGGAACAGCCCATGCAGCAGTGACTGCCTGGAAGCCCACGAGCTGCCTGCAGGAGCCACTCGCAGGTCGGAACGCTTGGATCTGTCTCCTGCTCGCTAGGTCAGGTTCAAATCCTTACCAGCAACTAACTACCTGCTGATCACTATGAGCATAGAGGAGTAATGGGCAAGGAGGGGATGGAAGCAGGCTGGACTGGGAACTGAGGGGTGTTCACCAGAACGAAAGGGAGTGGGGTGGAGAAAAACCAGGAAAAGAGAACAAATGAAGGAGGATGCAAGCAAGAAAACAGAAAGGCAAAATAACAGCATTGGCTGTTACAGGGAGCAGGCCAAGTGATGCATGTGACAGTAAGGCACTGAACGACTAATTACTCATAGGAGTTTCATCAATAAAGAAAGGCCATGGTCCCCTCCTTGATCTAAGCACAAGCTTCCCAACCACTGGTACTGGGAGATGACATTCCTGTGTATCACAGCGCACGTGATCCCAAAGTAAACCTTGGCCATTGGCTGTAACTATACCCACATTCAGCTCCCGTGACCCACGTGTTTGACACCCCTGCTCTAAGAAGTTCAGGTCCTCTCACTGAGCCATGCAGTGAAGACATGAAATGACTCCTCCTCCTTCCAGGAAACAGAATGAATAAAGCTTTGTTGACTTCCTTTATGAAGGTACCAGTTTTCAGCAGCGATTGGGAGCCTGGAGTAGTTCTCACAGGAAAGGTAACTGTAAGCACTGTCCATTTTGGTTTCGCATTCTGTGTGTTTCAAACAACGCATTAATTTAGGGACTCTTAATAGAGGCAATGCAAACATCTCGACAGAGGTGCTCTCGCATGCTCCCAGTGAAACAGAACCCCTTTGGTTGGTCCTCTGGAATTACTGTTTCTGTTTGCAGAAAATCGGCTTGGAGGAGGAAACTGAAAATGACGTTTTTTCACCAGCAAATTACAGGAGATTCTTTTCCCCTCCTACCTACAAATCTTCAGGCTTCTACAATTCATTGTCTTCAGCACAGCAGAGAGGGCTGGAATGAGCTCGATTCACACTAACAAGCACTCGCTGGCAGCGATGCTGAAGGTGGCTCTTTGCAACGTGACATATGAGAACAGCTTTTACATCAGTGACTCCTGGAGCTGTCTGTGCACAGTAGCTCCAGACACAGCCCCAGACACTGTGCTACTCCTGCACTCAGCTCTGGCCTCACCACCCCTTTCACAGTCCCACAGCACCTCAGTAATCACATTCCTACTGACCAGGAAGAAAGAGGTTTGGTTGACTGCATGAGCCTCCTCCTTTCCCAGCATCTCTATTCCAAGACTGCTGATTCTAAATTTTCCTCTTGTTTTGGCAAACTATTTGCATATGAAGTTTGTGTTCATAGCTTTTCCAGGACTGTAAACGAATTAAAGAAATTAAATTGTTATTTTAGGAATCAATACAATAAAGGTATTTTAATTTACATACATGTTACATTGTTACTGGGTGGATACATGTGAATTATGTGCGATAGCAATAAAGTCTCAACACTTACTTGTACCATTCTCTAATAATTTAGCTGTGGAGTTTGATTTACTGAAAGCCACTAAGGACACTGCACTGGAGGGGTTTACTGCACCAGAGGCTTTTACTGCACCTATTGGATATGCCTTTTTTTTTCCTTTACAGCCACTTGCAGCCCTAACTTAAACCAGGGGTGTGGCACTGGGGAGGTTAGCTGCTCTTGAGCAGGAGAGGCCTCCACTGAGCACACAGCAGATGGATGGGCCCTTGGCCAGGATTCCTGCTCACCCCAAGATCAGCACTCAGCGCAACTGAGCGCCCACAGCACCCAGCGCTGTGCCTGACACCTCACTGATGTAGCAGCACGTTCACAGCCGTCCACTGTGACACACGACTGAGCTGACAAACCTGTCACAGCGACAGCAGCTTCAGTTCTGTCACCCCTAAGCATGAACCCTCACGAATTGAAAGTCCATGGGAGCTCTGCAGGATGGGTTTGGCTGCGGATGCCTGGACTGACACCAGGAACTGCACTGCAAACATTCAGACGTAACCTGCACTCCACATAGCATCAGCTGGCTTTAAATTCATGTACCTTAAGCAAACACTGCTGGTTTTACAGCACTGCTCAGGCAGCACGGAAGCAGCTTTGCCAAGCACCATCTCCCAGAGCTGGAAGTTTAATTCTCCACACACCCCACGGGTTATTCTGCCAGGAATTCCTCAATGGAAGGGCAAAACTAAAGTAGATGCTAAATGAATCATAGAACCATAGAATAGTGTGGGCTGGAAAGGACCTTAAGATCATCCAGTTCCAACCCCCCTATTATGGGCAGGGACATTTCCCACTAAACCATGCCACCCAAGGCTCTGTCCAACCCGGCCTTGAACACTGCCAGCAGTGGAGCATTCACAACTTCCCTGGGAAACCCATTCCAGTGCCTCACCACCCTTACAGGAAAGAATTTCTTCCTTATAT
>JASSUY010034925.1:0-32320 GCA_032466535.1 Forpus xanthops | reverse complement strand
GACATGAGACATCACTGAATGCCGAAAACGACTCTTCCCCGCCATAAATGGACCAAATAATCCCAGCACTAGACTGCTGTTTAGGAGAAACAGATGTGCCTCTAATGCTGTCATCTACAGCAAGCTGCGCCTGCAAACTCATCTTTATGGAGGTTATAGAGCCAGGGAAGGTGCTGAGGGGATGCAGAGCCCAGCACCAGGGGTCACCCCATGCATGCAGGCCGCTTCATGGCTCTTGAAGGGCATCACTGTGGGGCTGATGGTTCCTCCCAGGGCTCAGCCTTCAAACCAGGCAAACTCCTCTTCTGCACCAGTGTTTAACCCAGTGCAAGGTCCTCCCTGAGCTGTGGAGGGGAGATGCGAGATGTTGGCATGGGCTGTTTTGCGAGGCGTGTGCCAAGTCTGGGATGTGCTGGGAGCAGGGGAGCTGCAGGAGGAGGAGTTGTGGTTAATTCTTTGTGGAAAGGATTCTTCCCTGTGAGGGTGCTGAGGCGCTGGCACGGAGTGCCCAGAGAAGCTGTGGCTGCCCCATCCCTGGCAGTGTTCAAGGCCAGGTTGGACACAGGGGCTTGGAGCAAGCAGCTCCAGTGAAAGGTGTCCCTGCCTGTGGCAGGGATTGGAGCTGGATGGGCTTTGAGGTCCCTTCCAACCCAAACCAGTCTGGGATTTTATGAGGATTCTATGATTAATTGTTTGCAGAGAGCAGGGACAATGAGATTATGATCAGAAGGGAAGGATGAGCAAGGTGAGTCCCTGAGCTGCCCATAGGCATTCAGCAGTTCCTTGTAGGCTGGAGGGGATGAGGAAAGACAGCCTCAATTCCCCCCTGAGTCCCACACACGTCCCAGCCTAGGCCAGTGTCCCCTCAACTCCAAAGGTGTGAGATGCCCTACCTTGGCTGGGAGTCACAGATGGACAGGCAGGAGCTGGCCCTCCCTCCCTGGAGTCACTGTGCAGGACACAAAACCACATCAGTACCAAATCCCCATGTCACACACCCCATCCCCACCCTGGCTGGAACATCACTGGCTCTGCTGCCCTTTCTGTCCCTACAAGATGGTCCTGGCACCCAGGCAGCCACAGAGGAAGGGCTGGACATACCCTCAGTACCTGAGCTGCTACTGAAAGTGATGGAAAATGGGCTTTTCCCTTCCGATCTGAGTTTTGGGCTCTAACTCCTTCCCCCAGAGTGAGCCAGTTTTCCAGAGCCTTCCCAGCCTCACTGGTAGGCAGAGACCTATAAATCCTGGGTAAAACAGGAAGGAACCATCATTAAAATGCCTGAGGCATCTGTGAGTGGGACAGAAAGGCAAAGATCAGCCTTTGTACCCCAAGCTAGTGCAATTCCCCCACAGCTGCCTCTATCCCAGGTAACTGCTACATCCCACCTGGCTTTGACTCTGCCGCGATGTTATGTGGCACGAGGGTCAGAGCCAGAGTCTCTCCTGGTCTCTTCTTCTCCCTCAGGATGCCTGGGGACAGAGGAGATGGGTGAGATGTGGGCAGCAGCTTCAGTTGCATCTCTTTCTCAATGAAAGCAGTGTCTTGCTGCAAGAAAAGGCAGCTTTGAATTGAAGAAGTAATGACAAAAACCTCCTTTTACCCTTGTCCCCCCGGCTCTGCAAAGCAGCACGGAGCTGCAGGGAGACCAGGCACCTCAGCTCAAATGCCACAAGGAATCACTGCAGCACATTTTAGCCTGGAATATGCTGATTTTATCCAACAATTCTTTTTTGTTTTTCTTTTTTCCAGGAAATAAATAAATCATGCAAGTCCTCCATCACCCTCTCTCCAACCAGCTGTCCCTTTATCACAGCTCAGCATTCCCCTGGGCTTTGGAACTGGGTCAGTGAGCGACGTTGAGCAGCAGTTGCTCCCCACTGAAATTCATAGAAAGCAGAGATGGCCCCTGCGTGCTTTGGAGTGGCCCAGCTTTGCCTTTGCAGCACCAATCTCAGCCAGGCCGAGTGAGGTGGCTGGAGAAGAGGGCGCTGCATCACTTCCCTGCATCCCTCTGCCATGTCAACGCTCATGGCTTTGCATCTTTGCTACCAGGTGGGGACTGGATGCCTTTGAACCTCTATCCCCAGCCGAAGTTGGCTGAAAAGAGCCATCGGGCTCAGAAGCTGTTTTGGGGAGCAGCCACATGGCTGTGTGCATGCACACACATGCAGAGCAAGATTGCACAGCACTTGCTGCCCATGGAAACCAGGTGAAGGAGGGAGCAGCTTCACCCTGCTCTGCTTGCCCTTGTTCTGCTCCCAGTATTGTTCTCTGCCTGGCTACACCTGATGGTGAAAGGGAATTGTGCTCCCCTGGTTGGGGACCAGGTCTTGGGACAGAGCTCATCTCATCCAAAGGAATGTGGCTGAAACAAGTCTGAGAACCTCCTTTAAGCTGCCGAAGGAGCCCTGCAGGGAGCAAAAAACCCATCCCCACCTCCAGATACCTAGCTGGCTTTCCCACTCCTGAAGCACAGCTCCTCTTCAGTGCTCGAATTTGGGGTCACTCTAAATGACTTGCTCAGAAATCAGAAGAAGCCAGAGACACTGAGTCACTGGCATGTTGTTACCAAGGACACTAAGGTTCCTGATTTTGAAGAAGAGATTAATTACATTCTACAAATAGACATTTTCTCTGCATTGAAGAGCAGCAAGAGCTGGTTCTTTTAGCGTAGCTCATTATGTATCAGCAGGTAGTATTGTGACAGATGTAGGAAACCAGTCGTATTGTCACTTGGGTTTAATCATCACAAAGATTTCTTCCCCAGGTCAGCTCCTAGTGAGGATTTGTAATATTTACATAGCATTTGGGGCTGGCTTCTTTATCGCTGGAGTCTGGATTCGCTCGTCAGTCTCTCATTATGCATGTGCCAGTATTAATTGCATTTAGAAATGAGATTCCAAAGGCAGAAAGCTATTTAGACCTCCATTCAGCTTGAAAGACAGCTTTCTGTGTGACAGCTCTCGAGATGTTCTTGTGCTCAGCTTTCTCTCCAGCTGAAAAGCAGGTGTTGGAGCGGGTTGGTGCCAGAGCCACTGTATCAGCACTGCCTTTTGTGCATGCCCAGACATTTATATAACCGACAGGATAATGACGCCGCAGAAGTGGCACAGAATTGACCCTTCTGGTACTGGATTCGAGCACAGCAAGGTAGAGAGTGGATCTCAGCTGCTATATGGATAGAAGGGGGAAAGTGATGCTAAGCCTGGAAAGATGGGCGTATTTCACTTGCCAGTGGCTTTGGGGGTTATTTATCAGCTCAGCTATGCCTGCAGTACTTTGGAGCTGTGTCTGTGGCCTTGCTGATGTATTTAAGTTGTACAGGAATTCAACTGACACTTGTCTGTGCATGCCTGCTGTGCACTGATTGCTCCAGCAGCACCGGAGATGCAGAGCCCTGCCTGAGCGGTGGAAATGAGGAGGTCACGTCCTGCACCCCAGAGGGGACAAAGCTGGAAGGTTAAATGCCAAGCTACTGGCTCTGTTTTCTCCAGCCTGAGGTGCAGAGGGTCTGTAGAGGGTTTGTTCTCGCCTTGAAGCACAGCGTGTAGGTTGTGACAGGGGTGTCCTCATGAGGGGACTGATGGCACCGCACGTTCCCTCTCTTCATGGCCCTGTCTCCCAGTCCTAGGAACATAACCCATCTGAGGCCCAGGGGTTCATGTCCAGCCTGTTTGTGAGGGGGATGAGAAAGCAGCAGTAGAGGCAAATCCATGTTTCATTTCCCCAAAGCACTTCCTTTGGTTTGCCATAGTCTAGCTCTTCCCCACCAAGCCCCTGACCCGATCCCTCTCCAAGTGCATTCCATGGAGAACATGTTCCCTCGCAGACCCAGCACTTCCAGCAGTCTCCTTTGGCTGCTCAATGGCCCTACATCCCCTATGCTGGACCAGCACCAAGACCAAACCCTGGGCTCTGGGTCAGCACCATCTCCACCCCCAAAACCCACACACGGATCCGGAGCAGGCAGTGAGTTGCTCCTGCCAGAAAGAGCCTGGAGGGGAAGAACATGAGAAAGGCAAACAGAGCAGACACCCATAACCAGCCCTGGCCCCTGACCAGCACCTTTGTGTTAAATAACACATAAACCAAAGGCTAAATCACTGCTCGCTGAGGAAACCCAAGCGCTGAAACCCAAGGAGTCCCCCTTGACCTTCCTGTCCCTCGATAGGAGGTTAGCCCAAGGTTGTGCTTCAGTTCGCTTTCCAGCCCTGGTTTGATGGGGACATCAGACCCCATGGCGGGGCTGTTAGGAGGAAACCTTCAAACCTCCCTTTCTGAAGGGTGTCAGCCAGCTCCAGGGGTCAACCCTGACCCCCCCAAGCCATGGCTGAGCCCTCCAGCCCTGTGAATGGGGGCCAAGGACAACCCTCACTGTCCCTGGCAGACTCAAGGCATATAAATAGAAGATGAGACGTGAAGGAGGTCAAATGGGCAGAGGATTTCACATAATCTGATCTTGCCCGGGCTGTTCATTTGTGTCCTTTGCCCAGGACACATGCTCTGCTTCACACACGGGGACGTCAGAGCCAGAAGGATGTTTGTGCACCGGGGCAGCTTTATCCCGTGCAACATGTGGGCTCCTGTCGTTTTCTTCACTGTGTGCTGCTTTTCAGGGATGTCTTTAATCCAGGGGTCATCCAGACCAGTGCACATAGGGAAAATCCTGGTCTTTGTTGCCATATGGGGTCCTGGTGCCAGCCCAGCTTGAGCCTGGATCTCACCAAACTCCAGCTGGATCAAAACTGGGTTGGGGCTCTGGTGCCTGGGTCTGTTGGTGGTATGGAGGATGCTTCCTGCCCTCCATCATGCCCATCTGAATCCTTGGTCTGTTCTGCCTTGGTCCCCTCTACCACTTCCCCCAAGCCTGGCCAGCAGCACTGGCTTCTCTTGCTTCTGCTACTTTTCCAAAATATGAAAGGCTGGAGACAAATTCTCTCCTGGTTTAAAGCTGTCAGTGGAACCGCTCTGATTTATGCTGTTGCAGAGCATGGTAAAGACACGAACATCTCAAATAGAGCAAGCAGAAAACCTCTTCATGGCCACTGGTGTTTAATGCTGAGGGCATCACCTAAAGAACTAATCTAGCGGTTGTACGGCTTCTCTGTGGGCTGGTGCCTTTGAACCCAGAGCAGTGCCTGTCTGAGAGCTGCAGAGGGGCTCAGAGGGAGCTCCTCCAGCCCATCCGGCTGTGAGTGTCCCTCGTGCTCCCCAGGTCCATGCCCAAGGTTTCCCCAGGAAACCCTCTTGCCAAGTCCATGCTTGAGCTGCTGGTGCTGGTGCCGGCATACTCCATCCCTGCATTGCAGTCTCACCAGCTACACATTGATGATGATGGTGATGGTGAAGGCAGTTGGGTGCGAGGTCTAACCAGGCTGTGGCACACTTGTTTAGATCTGATGAAGTCATGCTTCGGCAGGAGATGGCCCAAGCATCCCTCCCAACCCCAGCTCTTTTGGCTCTGAGGTTTCATGCTTTCCCTGGCAGCAAGGACACGGTGACAGCCATAAACCAGCAGCCCTGACACCTTCTCCCACACCTGCACACTTGGCTTGCAGTGGCAGGGTGCCGAGCCAGCCACAAAGATGTCCCTGCACCCCTGTCCCTCCCACCCTGAGGGTAGCTCACGGCTGCTCCTATGGCTGGATCTGCCACCTCAGGGCTGCCAGCACCGTGGCACCACTGCTCTTCCCCAGCCTGTGTGCAAGCCCTGCAGCTTCCCAAGGAATGGACCTGCAGGATGCCAGCTCTGCCAGCCTCATCCACCTCTGCTCAGAGGGAGCCTCAACCTCTGCAGCGAGCTCATGTTTGCTCAGTCACTTGACTGAGTCTTTAGTTCAGGCAGTGCTGCAGGTAGCACAGGGAGAGCCAGGGCACGCAGGCCCTGAGATGCTTTCCTTGCTTCGAGTCTCGTTCCTCCCTCCCCTGCCTTACTGCCTCACTAAGTACCAGTTCGACCTCCCCACGCTCACGGCTCCAGTCTCTGGTAAACGAATTTGCACATCTCCAGGGGAAGCCTCGCTCCGGGGCTGGAAGCCGCAGCCACCGGCAGCATGCCCATGGCACAGCGGGGATGCTCGGAGCAGGAGGTGACCCTGCGCGCCCGTGGTGGCTTTGTCACTGCCGCGGTGCGGGACTGCAGCAAGTCCCTTCCCATCTGCTGCCTGCCACTGCCTCCGAGCCAGGACGTGTGTGTGGGCACAGAGCACGGTGCAACAGGGCCACGGCCGCCGTGGGATGGCTGCTGGCTCTTCTGAGAGCCAACGTGTCGCTGATGGTCTCAAGTATCCTCTGCACCCCGCTACTCATCCAACACACCGCCCCCCCAGCATCCCAGGGACCTCCCCGGGGCTGTTTCACACCAGATGAGGGCTGTCATTGGCAGCCTGGTGATGTCCCCACACCGAGAGCACTGCTAAGCCTCATTCATAGCTGAGGCATGAGGACACACAGGCAGCCATTTGGGAAACACCTTGACTGGTGAGGGTGAAGCATCCCAGGAGTTCAACCCTGACCCTTCACACCAGAGAGGCAGGGGAGCAATCCTGCATTTCCTCCTTGCTCGTGTGGGTGCGACAGGGAGGAGGTGACTTCTTTGTGCCCAGCACAAGGAAGTGATGAATGCCCCATCCCTGGGGCCAGGTTGGATGGGGCTCAGAACAAGCTGCTCTAGTGGAAGCTGTTCCTGCCCATGGCAGGGGTTGGAACTAGATGAGCTTTAAGGTCCTTTCTAACCAAAACCATTCTATGATTCTATGTCTCCTGGTGTCACTCAGAGGACTGAAACTATAAGAAAACTAAATATCTCCAAAGAAGTCTCTTAGATTGAATAGTGAGATCCTCCAGCCCAGGGCTACCCCTCACCCACTTATCCCAGCCGCAGGGCACTGAGGGGGTAGGAAAGGGATGGGAAGGGAATGGGAAGGCGACAGGAAGGGGATGGGAAGGGAATAGGAAGGGGACAGGAAGGAGATGGGGAGGGGATGTGGAGGAGATGACAGAGCACATACGGTTCGACTCTGTTGGAGAAGCGGCGCCGCAGGATCATGACCAGCGTGCCGAGGATGAGGGCTGTGGTGCACATGGCTCTGCCTCCATCCCCACGACGCGCTGCTCCCGCAGGCTGTCACCGTGCCCCTGGCCCCCGCCTGAAGGCTCCCAGGGCTGGCTTTAAGAGGGATTAGGGCAGGATCTGATGGAATTAGGAGGTGACACATGAGGACGCTCTCCTCTGACCTGTGGGTGGGAGGGAGCCGAGTGGATGCTCCGTGACCCTCTGAGCACTTAATAGGTTTTGGCACGTCGTGCTCCTGCCCCAGCTGGTCCCCTGGTGTCTTGTGATGAACCGAGCCCATTCGCACCCCAACCACCCCTCTCCTGCCCCAGGGCTGGGTGCTCCCCTCTGCTCCCCGCTTTCCCACGTGCCTCCCTTTCCCCTCTTTCACCACCTTCCTCCTTCTCCCTTCAGCTCCTGTATTCCTCCTCCTGCCAGACCTGCCTCAGCCCACTCCCTGGCTCCGGTGATCTGACAGGCTCAGACCTGCCCGCAATTCCCCATGGGCACCTCTCAGCCAGCTGATCCAAGACCATGTCTGCATCCTCCCCTTGTGCAGGCTACATTGGCCTCCTCCTCCCCACTCTCCCATCACTCAGCAGCCCCTGTCACACACCTCCCACCAGGACATGGCTCTGCCCCAGTCTCCTTCAGGACCTCTGTACCTGTTGTCTTCCCAGGGAAGACTTTCCCTTCCCTGTAAGGTCTTCACACACCTTGTCCCACGTCAGTTCTTTGTGATACCAACCACATCTGGAATGGAGTGACTTTGTGGGTTTAGACTGAAGAGAACAACTGGGAAAGAACCCACTGTAAGAGAGAGGGTGAGGGGAAGATACATGCATGCCCATGAATACAGAGGGGTTTAGTGGTGCCTGGAGGTCCTGACTTGGAGAAGAGGCCCAGAGCAGGCACAAAGACATGGGCAGGGGCTTCCTGAGCAGCCGTGGGTCAGACAGGGGTTGACATGGGACTGATGCTGGCTGCAGCAGAAGGAAAAGCCCAAAGGTGGGCATTCCTGTAATTCAGCTGGAAAACAGCTTCTTCCTGCAAAAGGATTTTCAAACCAGAACTGAATGCAAGCAACCGACATCAGTCCAGGTTCAGTGACCGGCTGGGTCTGAAAGACAGCTTCCAAGGAAGCCTGACTTTCCATCCCCATCCAGCCAGGTCCAGAGGTGCCCTCAGATCCAACCATGTGGGCATGTCCTCTCCAAGTGCTGCAAACCCTAAAACCAAAGCACAAGCAGCACTTGAGATCTCAATAAAGCCAAATCCCTCTAAGCCAGTCCAGTAAACAGTCCCCATTCATTCCTGGGGGTCAGCCAGGGGCAGAGGGGATGGATCAGCCTCACTGCTGGCACCGGCGTGATGGGGAGCCTTGGGGAGAGCGGTGGAAGAAGCAGCCCAAGTGTGTCCTGCAGCCAGATGGAAACAAGAGTGACCTTCTCAAGTGGAAGTCAGGCCGGAGGGTGCGGAGCTGCCTTGCACAAGGCCCTGGGGCGGCTGAGCCCCATGTCCTGGCTGGAGCATGCTGGGCTCCTGGGAGCACAATTCAGTGTGCTCTGAAGTCATTGAAGCCACATAAACAGTGGCTGCTGCCAAGCTGGAGCCCAGGGGCTGGAAGGGTCTTCTATTCCCTGGCAATAGCACCGTGGCTTTCGCAATCCCTGCGAGGACATCGCTGCTTGCCGAGCCCCAGCAGCACTGACACCAGCAAGAGCCTCACTCTTGCTCCTCCATGGGCTTGTTTATAACCATATGGTCCTCCATGGCCAAACAGGGCCATAACTTGGGCTGCTCCATCATAGGCACAAGCCCTGGGTGCTCCCTGGGTGTGAAAGGGACCATCAATGGCACTCAGTTGACATTGGGTGACCTCAGCAGCCCAGACTCGCCCCGCGTGGGTGCGTATCGCTTCCAAACACTCTTGATTGACACTGAGAGCTGCTCGGTACAAAGCAAGGTAATGCGAGCAGATTAGTTAATGCTTCTTGCCCTAGCCCTTGAGAGCAGGGCTGGAACGGCAAGGCAGCCTTAATGGGTTTTGAAGGCTTTTCTTTTTAAGATATGAATCAATGAAGCTGTACGGGGAGCATGGATAATGTGATCGGAATAAGAAACAGGGCTTGTCTTTGAACCGGAGCGAGGTCCCTGACGGTGTTTACTTCATGTCCTGGCACCAAATGCAAGATGACATGAATATATTAGCTTCCTGGCTTTCCTGAGCAACCCCTGCCATGCCCACACCGGCTTCAGGAAGGAAAAGAGCAGCAAAGACAATCTGTTTGGAAGTGCTGACTTGTTTCCCAAGGACCCTGTCATCCTCGCTTACCGCTGATGGGTCCGGCTGTGACAGGGGCCGCGCTCCCAGGGGTGGCTGGTTCCTGCCATGGGGAGAGCTCGACATGGGGGGCACACAGAGGGGGAGTTGGTGACACCACCAGGTCCGAGGAGGTGCAGCAGCCAGCTAGGGCCTTGCCTGTGCAGCCCCAGGATGCTGGGTCTGGCACCTGAGCTGCTCGCTGCATCCCTCTCGGCTGCATCACGAGGTCTCAGTTTCCTCAAATCCCAGTGTGGCCCTGGGGGGAGGTTTGAGCAGTTCCCAGCCAGGGACCAGGTTGGTCTGGGTGGGAAGTGCTCTCCAGGGCTGCCTTGGCAGGTTCTTACCCTGCCCTGCCCTGCCTGCGAGCACCAGGCAGCACCCAGCCCTGCTCCCAGGGCCCATCTCGGCTTCTTTCTGTTCCCTGCCATTGCCCAATCCTTGGGATTCTTTGTGCTGTGTGTGCATTGGGAGGGGTGTTTTTGGGCAGGGAAGCAGGAAGCTGACACAAGGTTTGAGAAGGTCACGGGGAGGCTGCGCTGTCCCTGCTCACCCACCTCTGCCTGCTGCTGCCGAGGGTCCTGCCTGTGTGTCTCCATCCCGTGCTCCCTTCCTGTGCATCGCCCCAGCGCTGCTGCTGTGCATCCCCACAGCATCTGCCCCATCCTGTTCCCGTATGTGGGTGATGAGGTTGAGGTCAGGGTGGCTCCAGGGCTTGAAGTCCTCTCTGGGAGCTGGGGGCTCAGGGCAGGGTCCCACTGTGGGATTTGCTTTGGTGGCACCTCAGCGTCTGCACAAAGCCACATCTGTTGTACTTCAGCTCCAGAGCAGATGAACCCTGTTTCCATGCAGGAAGGAGAGGGGAGGCTGGTTTGGTTTAAACACATTCTCCATCAGCTCCAGTCAGCAGCATGGCCTGAGATCTGGTTTCAATCACAGGAGGAATGTCTGCTCCAGCTTTCCCCCGTTCCGCTTCCTGGAGCTGCCCATAGCTGGGATAGGACAGCAGCTCCTGCACTGTCGCTTCCCTGGCCCTGTTCTTCCCAGAGTGGAGGACACGGTGCTGGGTGATCCCAGTCTCTCAGTACTGCTGCTCTTTACATTAGTGACCAAACATGCCAGCAATGTGGACAGCAGCTGCATGATTACACTGGGATCCCACCACATCCCATGGAATGAGATGCTGGCTCAGCATGAGGTCCTGTTGGCTGTACCCCCTTTTACCTCTTGGACATGTCCTCCAGCCCATTCCTGCAGTGATGGCCCAGAGGCCACAAGCACTGCCAGCACAGAACTGGAGCGTCAGGATTGCACACTGGTCTCCTGGGATCAGAGAAGCCAGGGAAGAAACCTGCAATAAGTGCAGAGCATTTATCAGGCTTTAGGCTAAATTCTTCCCTCCTGGGTAGCAGGCACTGCAGAGCTGTTTCCTAAAGTCTTGTTATTCCTGTTCTGGCCAGGACTTTGCAGTTAGCAGCAGGGGTGGATTAGGGAAGGGGAGAAAGGAATCATTGCTGGGGCAATGCTGGGTGAGTGGGGTGGCAACCCAGGGCTTCATTCCAGCAATGGTCAGGGTGACAAGTCCAGCATCTCTGGGTGAGATAATGCGGCAGCCTGGGGTGGCTCTGAGAGCAGGATGAAGGAGGAACACTCAAAGGCATGAAATAGCCCATGGGAGCGTCAGTGGGAGCAAAAGTGGCAAATCCCTATCATCATCTTCCACATCCCTGTCCAGGTCTGAGGGAGGAGGAATGGGATCAGGGCTGCTCTTCTGGATGCCTTGGCTGTACCACATGGGCATCTTCAGCCTTATTTCACTTAAAATGCCAGGACTGCTCCGGCTCTGGGCTGGTTGGTGTCTTGAGGGTCTGGAGAAGGGCCCCAGCATCGCACCAGCAGCAAGGGCTTGGGGCAGCTCCTGAGGCTCCTTCCCAGAGCACTCCCAGAGGGAGCTCTTGGGGTCTTTTCCCGGGGCCACCCCAGCAGATAGTGCTTGTCAGAAGGCCCCAGGGAGCTGACTTTGCAGGGCACACATGGAATCTCCATGTACCAGGGAAGGTGGGCTCAGCCCCGGGGGCTGGATGTGGGGTTTCAGTGAAGGAGTCAAGGGGGGGATCTGCCATCATCTGCATCCCACACGCCGGGGAGCTGAAGGCTCGGGTTTTTTGCCTTCACCTCCCACTCGAGCATAGGGAGCCAAGTACATTTCTCATTGCACCCAGCGCAAGGGAGGAGGAGAGGCGATGTGGGAGGGCACGGCAGGAGCGGGAAAAGCCGTCGGCAGTAGGGAGCAGATCCCACAGGAACACGGCTCATCCTGGGTACCCATCCTCACCCCTGTGGCCTCGTGAGTGGAGAACGGCTTGAGCAGGGGCTTCATCTCTTCCTATCATGCAGAAGCTATGAGAGGAGCAGCTCAGGCTCCACAGGGTCAGGGTGACACCCTGTTGTGGGGACAGGTCTGTGGGAAGGAGGTGGAAAGTAGGAGGGATGTGATGCTCTACTGGAGAGGGGTGAGGGATCAGCATGTTGAACTGGGATCTGAGAGTAAAGCACTGATTTCTTCCATATGGATTAGCCAGGCTCAGCCTTCCCACTGGCTGTGAAGACCATGTCCTCTGCCCCATCCCTGGGCCATCCTCTGGGACAACGACCAAGGCAAGCAAATGCCATCCTAGCTGTGAGGGCTGCCACCTCCGTTGGCACAGCATCTTGCACCAAAGGGTCACCAGATTCTCCATAGGGCTGTACAGGGCCTGCCAGTGCAATTCCCAGCCAGGAGTTCCCAGCAGTGGTGTCAATGCAGCATCTTTCTCTTCTGGAACAAGTCGCCTCTTTACCCTGAGCCCTGGAGAGCCATAGTCATGGGAAACCATGGAAACGGGTGGCTGGCATGTGACAGCAAGTGCCTGCACCCTGGGCCCTGATTTATGTTCCCTGTCTGTGATAAGATGCTGAAGTTCAGGGCTGTTGGGGTTCATTTGGGATTTTGGGGCAGTGGAGCATCGCTGCCGCTTCACTCACATCCCCTGTTTGTGGTACATGGGGATGGGCTCCTGCCATCACAGTGCTGAGGAGCAAGGCAAAGGTACCAGAACTGACTTAAACATCAAGTGCAGAAGCTTCAAGAAGTCCTCTCCTTTACACAGCTAGTAATAACTTAACCAAAGCTCTGCCTGGGTTATCACCTGAGCCTACAGATTTGCTATAGTTTGAAAGAACAGCACTGCACTGCAGTGTTGCTCGGGTTTTAAGCTGGGTCCAACTAAAGCTTAGCCATGCCACTCTGTGTCCAGAGCGTGGTGGACACCTGTGGACATCGCAAGCTAATGCTTGAGCTCAGGCTCATGGCTCATGGACAGAAGACAAAGCCAAGCTTCAAGCTGACCGCTGCAGATCTGATGATCTGGAGGCTGGTGGTGCTGTTACTGAGGACCTGAGGATGCCCAGCCTCCAGCCAGGTAGAGCTGGCTGCTGTGTTTCCATACCCTGGGTTTGGCAGCTCCCAGGTGAGCTGAGCTTTGTGTTCCTGAGCCGAGGGTTCCCAGGCTGCCGGTGTATGAATCCAGTGGGATACCCACAGTGGGGGACCGGTGAGCAGTGTCTCCTCCGTCTCTCTCCAGATCTGCAGGAGCAGATGCGCTGACACCGCTGATCTGGCTGGTTTGGAGGAGAAACACGGCAAAAAGCAGTGACAGATCTGCAATGACAAAGCTCCAGCCCCCAAAGGGCTTCAACCCCCAGCCCCTGCCTGCACCTCAGCCAGTCCGTCCGTGCGATGCTGAGCGCATCCGGCTGCTTCCCTGGTGTCTGATCTCCCTCTGGGGGATTGTCGGTTATTACAAGTCCCTGTGGCGCTCCCGCCGTGCTGCGGGTGTTACATCCGGCTTGTCAGGGAGCTGGAAATGGCATTTGGGTAAAGAGCAGCCCAAAAGGACGAGCAGAAGGCAGCGGGGGGCCTGGCGTGGGGGTGTGCCCGCGCTCCCCAACCCTGCCCGGGCACTCCAGAGCAGGAATCTGCTCCTGTCCCAAGTGCCTTAACTCTGGCTCCCTTCACAACTGGGTCCTGCCACGGGAAGGGGAGCAAATTCTTGTCATTGAGCAAATCCCTGTGGACAGACCTTGATCTCTGGTGTGGCAGAGAGATGCTGGGCGAGGGGATGCTCTGGGGTCTCACCCGGCTCTTCAGGCAGCCCAAGAATCCGAAGCAAGTGAGGGTCTGTCCTTCAAAACACACAACACGGGATCACGGGGGGAGCTCAGCACAGGCAGCGCTTGGGATAACTTCAGCTCGGTACTTTGGCTTTGAATTCCCTCTGAGCTGTTTACAAGGGCTGAATAAAAACCTCCCACCCCCCCAGCAGGGAGCTGATGTTGCCCAGAACATCCCCCTCATCCCTCCCTTTTGGGAAGGGAAAAAAAAAAACAGGGAAGGAGGGAGGAGTGGGAGAGAGGAGGAGAGAGGGAGAAAGTGAGCTCACGTTCACACGTTGGTAAAGAGGCTGGTCTTGCGATGCCTTTGAATATTTCACTTTTAGGCAGTTCCCCATCAGTCAGGCTCACGCATCCGAGCCGAGCTGAAGCCAACTCCAGCCATGGGCAGCACCAGGAGGGCTGAGATCTGATCGCGCGCAGCAAACCCCGGGATCTTCGGCTCAGTTCCATCTCCGAGCACGCCGGCAGCAGCCGCGCTCGCACACACACACACACATTTACACATCCCCGCGTCGGCAGAGCCGCTGAGCAAACACCTTTTCTCTCCTCCCCAGGATAAACCCGCTCGCACACATCCCCCTTGATCTCCTCCTGGCTTCCCGGAGGATCCTGCCGGCTGTTTTCCATGGAGAAAGTCCAGGGAGAAATGGAGATTGAGAGATGGGAAAGAAGTGAAGAGATTTCAGACGCAGAGAAAAAGGTGATTCAAGAGACATGGAGCAGAGTCTATGCAAACTGCGAGGACGTGGGGGTCTCCATACTCATCAGGTATTTAAAAACCAAGCCAACGAGGCAAAAAAAGGAAGCAGCAAATCCAACTGCATCTCTTTATAGCTCAGGAAGAGGCAGAACAATATATAGAACCGGACTGGAATGAATGACAGCGAGTGGGGAGCTGGCTGGGTGTATTTGCTGCCTGGGAGCAGGGAGGGTTTCACAGCACTCCTCTGATTTCCACACCTTCGAGCCGGTGGTGGCAGTGGGGGGAGCCTTGGCGGGGACTTTGGGGGAAGCTGCTGCCATCACAAAGGTCACCTTAGCCCGAGGATGGAGCCGGGGTGGGGGGGGGAGCGGGGTGGGGAGGAGAGCGGGGCTGGGCTGGGCTGGGGGTGGGTTGTGGTGCGTCCCCCCCCCCGTTAGCTGAGTGCGGATGGATGGCATCGGTACGTAGCAGGCTGGCGGGTGAAATAATGCGAGTTGGGAGCCAAGATCAAACCCAAAGCAGGTGTGACTCCCAGGGCACCATCTGTGCCTCCGGCGGCAGCGTCGGCGGGAAGGAGAGCGCTGGAGTTGGCGGTGGAAGGGGGAATGGGGGGGGCACAGGCGGGAGAGGGGCACAGGACCCCAGGAGAGGGATGCTGAGCATCACCCCATGACCTGGGGCTGGGGCGGCTTGTGAAACCAAGCAGGGGAGATGCTCTGGAGGCGGGGAGCAGAGGCAGGTTCCTTGTGCTGTCTTGTGGGGGTGCAGCCCTTGTCCAGGTATCCTGGGAAAGTGCTGAATGGGAATCCCATGGGAGTGTTGCAGATGCTGGGAGCTTGGGGTACCAGTGGGGTGCAGCGCCCACAGGCCCTTTCCCTTATTTAAGTGGGGAGAGGAGGATGGTCAGGGTGAGGAGAGGGGCAGGCAGGATGCACACACTGACCTGTTGTAAACAGCAAAGGTGCTCTGCAGGGAGATAAAGCTCCCACCACTCATCCTGGGAACCAGCAAAGCAGGGATCCTTCCTGGACTCGGATCCAGGGGCCTGAGTTTTGTCCTTCCTGTTTCGCTCCTGCAGCATGGGCCGAGGGTGCTGGGAGAGCTCTTTGGATGGATGCGGTTTATTAATCATCATCCAAAAGTTTTCCAGGAGGCTGAGTGCAAATGGGATCCCCAAGCCCACGGGATCTGCAGAGAGCAGGGGCTGGTTCCCCTCCAGGCTCACTGCCAGCACTGCAATGGAGCTTTCCTAGTGAGACCCCTCTGCAGAGAATCCAAAATGACATTGAGTCCCCCCTCAGCCTCTCCTCGGGCATTCCTTGTCTCAGAGCCGATTCCCAGTGGTCCCCATGGCTCCTGCCCCATGCAGCCAGCCGGGCCGGTCAGGAGCTGTGACACAAACCCCACCTGGGCTGGGTTTGAAGCTGCAGCTGGCAGGGCGCTGGGGGATGAGAATTTACTCTTTTCCCCATCATAGAGCCACAGCCTGGTTTGGGTTGAAGGGACCTTAAAGCTCCCCCAGCTCCACCCCTGCCACGGACAGGGACACCTTCCACTGGAGCAGCTTGCTCCAAGCCCCTGTGTCCAACCTGGCCTTGAACACTGCCAGGGATGGGGCAGCCACAGCTTCCCCATCAGCTTCAGCGTGGGCCTGGCCAGCAGCTCCTGCCCAGCGCCAGGTGGGGCCATGGCCCTGTGGGGACCACATGGCTGAGCTCTGGTCCCAACTCTAACTTTAAACATAGAAGTTTCTCCTCGAGGTTTTTCCCACTGTGCTGAGGGGTTCCCTCACTGCTGTGCCACCAGGACACAACTGAGCTGGCTCCCAGGGTGAATCCTTTAAATCCAGAGGCTCCTTGGGAGCCTTCCCATGCTTGTCCATTATATGTACCCTGACACATCCCAGCTAAACCCAACACCCACTCCCTCAGCCAGAGCTTCCCTGGGATGCTTCAAGTAAGGTCTGGACTTTCAGTGCACATCCCCAGGGATGGTGGTGGAGTGTGGGAGAGCTCCCGTCCCCTCCAGTATCCCCGGCTGGAGCAGCACATCTGCCTGCATCCCTGTGTCACGGCTCCCTCTGGCAGCAATCCCATTCCCAAAGACAGCCTCATGCTGCTGCCCGAGCCCCGCTCCCCCCATCAGCTCTTGCAGCTCAACCTGCACTCCCCTGGGAAGTGTGGGCCCGGATAATTGAGCCGTGGCTGGGGTTGGGAGCACTGTCGGCTGTGTTTCCCAGCTGGCATCAGCCGCCGGGAGAAGTGGGTCATGTGTGGAGGCCGTTGGGAGCCCAGGCGGTGCGGGAGGGATGCAGCCACTTCCCAAGACATGATTCAGCAGCTCCAGAGGTCGAGGCTGGGGAGGGGGTGGTGGGAGGCTGCTGGTGCCGTGCGGTGGATGTGAGGGATGCGATGGGTGCCATGGACGTGAAGGATGTGATGGATGTGATGGGTGCAATGGATGTGATCGATGTGAGCTGACCCAGCATCTTTTTGGCTGCACCTACACAAGGTGCCAGGGGCTCAGAGCCACCCCCGCCAGCCTCCATGCTCTACTGGCACAGGGCTGGAGTTGCTCAACAGCTTGCTGTGGAAACTGAGGCAGAAAGGGATGTGGGCATGGGTGGCCAAGGAGAGGGAAGGGGGGTGCAAAGCGGTCGGACCTCTTTGGTGCTACCTCCATCTGCAGAGTGATAAAAGGAGGCAAATCACTTAACACCCACATTTCTGTAGTTGGGGCTGTGACCAGGGAGTTGCCTGTGTCTGGTGACAGAGGGTCCCTCCATCCTTTCCTGCTCTGTCCCCTCTCCATCCATCCAGAGCTGCTGGGGGAGGGAATGACTTTTTCCCAAGTGAGAAGTGCAACGCCTCTGGATTTAAAGGGTCACAATGAGCCTGGGACCTGATCCCTTGCCTTGAGGGTGGAGGCAGCAATGCCCACCCAAAGGCAGCAATGGGGAGGGCTGCAGTGCCCATCCAGCTCCCTCTGCTCCTCCTCCAGCCCAGCCTTCCCATGCTTTGCAGATGGGGAAACTGAGGCACGGATTTGGGCATTGTGTTCTCAGCCCTCATGGAAGTGCTTGAAGCCATAGCAAACCCCAGCGGTCCTGCCAGCATCATGGCAGGGCCCTGGTCTCACAGAGCCTTTAGGGGCCCAGGGGACATAAACAGCAGTAATGGACACTGCTGGCTGAGCAGCCACCGGATCATGGGAATCTGCTGCGTGCTTCCAGCCGCCTCTAATTGACAATTTCCTCGGCAGGGGAGCTTCATGGCAGAGGAAGCACAGACTCTTCTCCATGCTCATCCTCTTCCTCCGGGGCTATGGGGCCTCTGCAGGCTCCATCTCACAGCCACGGCCTTAACCCTTGCTGAGGCTGGAGCAGGAGCTGGAGCTGCACATCTGGAGCTGCGTGTATGGGCTGGGTGGCTCCACACACAGCCCATGGATTGCAGCTCCCCATGCCCCACGCTCGTTGCTGTGCCTCAGTTTCCCCAGTTGGAATTCAGGGATCGGTCCTTTTTGAATAAGATCCCTCACGAGAGCTCTCAGCAGGAGAGCCCAGGGGTGTGAGGGGAGCTTTCAGCACCTCTGGCATCTGCATCAGCTCTCGTTGTGCAGCACAGGAGCCCAGGCATCCCCCTTGCTTTAACATGATTTATTGTGTGGTTCAGCGGTGGCCTTGGCAGTGCTGGGGTCAGGGCAGGACTTGAGGAGCTTCAAGGTCTTTTCCAACTTGGTTGGTTCAGTGATTGCCAATACCCTGTGCTCCAAGAGAGCACCCAGGCAGGGGGAGCATCAGCTTGGGATCCTCGCCCCATTCCAGACCCTGATTAAACCAGGGCCTCCAGGACTGAAGCCGCAGCCTGTCCCATGTCCCATCACACATTCTCTCCCACACCCACACACACGTACCACAGTCACAGATGTGGGACCACAAAACTCCACGGATCCCATCAGGGTTAAAGCAAAGGGACGGTTTCTGTCAGCTCCTGAGCAAATCCACACCAAACATTAATGCCATGTCAAGGACAGGCAGTGCAACCTGCCGCTGCAGGCTGGGCCACATCTGCAGGGCTTCTCCATCACTGTTCCCTCCATTCCAGACCCATCACTTTCCAAATTCCCCACGTTGTTACCTCTGAGGAGGTGTAGGAGGGGAAGTGGAAGGATAGCCATTGCAGAATCAGGCCCTGGAATTCAACAGCCATTCAGTCTGAGCTAATACACCTGGATCCAGACAGCTTGCAGAGAGCTTTGCAATATAAAAGCACTCCTTGGATGCCAGATGTTATTGTAAGGCTTGGGTGAAAATAGCAAAGAGCCTGAGCTGAGCCTGGCAGTGCAGAAAACCCTGGTTTCCCCCAGCTGAACTTAAACCCATGGGTTGAATCCACCCCAAAATGGCATTTAAAGCAATGATTTTCAGCTAGCCCCAAAGGCAGTGTGCTCTGGGGATGTGTCCATAGGGAAGGGTCCCTCTGTGGGTGCCAGAGGGCCGATTTCAGAGCAGAGCAGCTCAGGGAGATGCCTGTGCTACATTACCTCGCAGTGAAAAGGACCCAATGAAAAGCCTCCTGTGTGGTGATGTCCCTGTCCCAGGGCTTGTCACACACTTGGAATCATTGGGGCCAAGCTGCAGCAGTGTTTGCAGACAAGGAGAGACCGAGAGCAGCGGGGCTCTGCCCTGCAGCCCAGGACGCGCAGGAGGGGCCTTTTCCAAAGCAGCAGCCCCATCCATGGGCAGTGAAGGGCCGAGAGTGGGTTCAGTGAGCTCGGTGCAGGAGCAGCCCCTCTCCCAGGGCCGGGTTTCCTCTGACTGCAGGACCTGGAGCCAGCCCTTTCATGGAGATCCCCGCGGCACACCTCACACCCTGCACAGCCTTGGGGCTGCCAGCAGCTCCTGGGGTCACTCCAGAAGAGCTTTTCCGCTGTCCCCTGTCTCAGGGCTGCTCTTGTATCTATTGTGAAGGCTAAAGAGATCCTGCTCCACACCCGGAGAGCTGCAGGACATCCCTGGGCAGCTGGGTGGGACAGGAGGCGGCGGACATCGCGTTCCCAAGGTCACTGGAATTCCGCTGGAGGGGTGACAGATCCCAGCGCAGGGACCACGTCCGTGGGAAGCCGGGTTACCCCTTCTCCACCCAGCCAGGGAGTGTGTTCCACCCCCAAACCCCTTCACTGTCCTTGGGGATGGGGAACATGGAGTGGGCTCCAGCAAGCTCCATCCTTGTCATACGGGTCACCTTTAGCATCCTTTCCTAATCCCCATCGTCTGGTGTGGGGGGAGATGCTGGTGCCAAGGTGGAGGAGGCTGATGTGATGTCCCTGCCTGCGGCTTGCACCTAGTCAGCAGGGATGCAGGCAGGAGCAGTGGTTTGGCCATAGAGAGGGTCAAGGAGAGTGATGTGGAGGGGCTGAGGATGCTGTGGAGGAAGGCACTGAGTGAAGTGCCACAGAAAACTGGAGGTGTGAGGGAAAGCCACTCGGTTCTGTTAATTCCTTTATCTGGTGAAAGCTGTCCTTACCCCAGCCTAAAGGTTCATCAAAGCCAAGAGGCTTTGGGCTGAATCTACACATGTGATAGGGGAAGACAACAGCGATGAGAGCTTGGGGGTGTGAACAGGATATGAACCCAGGGGTTGCTTACTCGTACCCAGATGTATTCAGCTGCGTCTTTGCTGCTGGGACCTCTCCCACCCTCACTGTGGTGTCCTGGTCCGGGGGCTCTGCAGTGTCCAGGGTGTTAGAGACGTGCTGGAATCTGCTCCCAAGGAGATGGGCTTCCCCTGGAGGAAGGCCATAGGAAAAGGAGAGCAATGCCTCTTCCCCTCAGCTGGACCACTTGAATTTAGCATCAGGAACTTGGCCCTTTTGCCCCCAGCCCTCTCACTCTGGAGCTGCTGCCCACTACCACCTCCACCCTCATGAGCCCTCATGGAGAGGACACAAGCAGGCGCCATCCTCTTCTTCCTCCACTCAGATTTGCCTTTGCCTGTCTTGCTGGGCAGTGGCAATGACATGACTGAGACCTTTCCCACATGGGCTGTGGGCACAGGCAGCATCCAGCACCCCTGGAACTGGAATGATGGACTACAGGTGGTGGGGAGGAGCAGGGGGAAGTGAGTGACAGCCCTCGACATGATAAACAGCAGCATCACAGTGCACCTGCATACCCAATATTAGTTGCTTTCCAGGTGCTCAAGCAGAGAGGAGTTGAAGGAGGGGTTGGAAAAGGGACACAGAGGGACTCCAGGCTGCATCACAGAGAGTTTCTCCCACATGAAGGGATGAGGTGAGAGAAAACATGAATGCATGGGCAGGGAAATCTGCACGAGTGGTGGCTGAGGCTCAGCTGCAGCCTCCCAGCACCTGGAGGGCTCATTGGTACCTTCCCCTGCAGCTCACAAACAGGGTAAGTGAAGCATCAAGGGTTTAGGTGCTCAGGGGGGCAAGGGAGCAGCACCCAAGTTTCATCCTTCCAGCCGGGGAAAGAAGGAGGCAAAGGGCATGAAGGTTTCCTCCATGTGGGGTTTGGGAGAGGAAGGAGAAGCGGTTCCGCTCCTGGGTAGAAAACAGGTTCCCAGTGACTGCAGTGGGGTTGCACCTTAATTATTTCCTTTGGCTCTGCTGTTGTGTCCTTAAAGTTGTTAAAAAGGCAAAAGGGAGAGGAAAAGCAGAGCTGACATCCTGTCCATTGGCTCCAGATGCAGCCACAGAGCACAGATGAGCGGGCGTGGAATGGAAGTGCTTAAAAAGCAACTTAATGAGATTGGTATGCAGGCATCTGCTTCCTATCAATCATCATCTGGTGTGATATGGAATGGGAAATGTCATCTGTTTAATGACTCTGATGAAGAAAAAGAGCCCCAAACACACACACGCACATCATGACCCAACAAAATTCCAGAGCCTGGGATGTTTGAACTCTCAGAAATGTTCTGTAGATGGAAAAACCCCACCTGACACCTCTGCCAGTTCGCTGTTGTTTGACTTGTTTTATTCCTTCCCTCTCTTTTTCCTTTCCTCTGGTTATATTTAACCTTTGTGTTAAATTAATCTTCTCTGTTTATTAACATGGAGCACTGAGCCAGCCTCCTTCCCCCTCGGTTCCACAACTCAAGGATTTGCTCCAGGCCAGTTCTTCCCGCAGTTTTCCTCTCTCCACCCCTGCAGAAGGAGAAGGTGCAGGTCTTCAGCCAGCCACGGATTTACTTTGGGCTCCTTGTTTCAGTTATCCATCAGTGAACGGGAGCATTGAGCACAGGAGTAGGGCTTTGCCTCCCTCCACTCTTTCATGTCCCTTAGGAAAGCTGTTTGTGCTCAGCTCCCATAGGAGCATCATCTCCAGGATCTGTGAAGTGGGGAAAGGTTGGAAACCAAATGTTTGGATCCTTCACTGTCTTCACTCAGGTTGGGAGGTTTTGGTGGTTTAATCCTGGTGTAGCTGGAGGAAAGGGGCAGAGAGGTGGAGGTGATGCCTCAGCTCTTGCTCCCAAAGGGCATCGGCCCCAGTGGCTTCTTTTGGTGGGATGATGCTGTGGTCCTTGGAGATGTAGGGCTTGTTTCCTGCTTGCTGCATCCCTTCTGCTGAAGGAATCAGGAATTTTTCCTTAGCTCATTCCCTGGCTCTTCATAATATATTCCTGAGCTGAGATGAAAGAGGGGTCTCCAGGGAGCTTCTGATGGTTTGGGATTTGGGATGCATTGAGCGCCGGTAGCCTCCATCCCTTGCTTGGGGTGTTCTGTGGGCAGCAGGTCCCCCTTCCAGCAGCACCCTCTGCTTCCAGTGCCCAGGGGATGCCATGAATCCTGGGAATGGTGCTACCTGCATGGCTGTGCCTGGGGGACCTGTGTCCACCCCCAACCACCCCCCCTGACAGCTCTGGGCTGAAGGGGACAGAGTGAGCATCTCTGGTGACAGGAGCTGGAGGGAGTCCGGCCTTGGGGGGATCTCCCATCAGGGACCAGATGTGACAGGAGGAGCTTTGCCGAGGGGAGGCTGGGCAATAACAGTTCTGTCATGGATCCCCTCCTGGTTTTAAAAGCAACACCTTGTCTCCTCTTCCACCTTCCTTCCTTCCTCCCCCACCCTGCTCGCTGCCTTCACACCTCCAAAACCTATTTTGGGCCATCTGATGAATCCCAGATGCCTCGGGGAAGCAGCAGGAGCCGTGGTGCACTCCAGGCGCTGCTTCATGCCGCTTCCTTGGCAATGCCCCCAAGCTTTCACAAGCCAAGGGAGCGGGGGAAGGCAGGGAGGAAGGAAGGGAAAAGGAGGATAACACAGTGGTAAATGAGGCTGGTCCTCAATAGTGAGATGGAGTGGGGAAAACAATCCCACCTGGTCCTGGAGGGAGGTAGTGATAGTTGGGAATAGATGTGGGATGGATTCACATGGTTTGGGATGGTGCTTGGAGCAGGGGTTATGGCTTGGGAGAGGGGAGGAGGGCGTCCATCTGGATGATGGGGACAGCCCTGGGAGATGTCTGCTACCTCCTGAGCATCCTTCCCTAGCCCAGTGGCCCCAGCCCTGCACCCTGTTACCTTCTGCCCCAGGGAGCTCAGCTGGAGCCACAGCTTCAGCTGCTCCACCTGTATTTCACTGAGTTAGTGTAATCCTGCAGCAAAGGGGGTGCTCAGCCCCTCAGAGGGGCTGCTGGGTGCTGTGGAACATCACCTCCTGGTATAGATGAGCAGTGACATGAGGCTCTGATGTGTGAAACGATCCTGGGCAGGGGGGGCTGTGTTGAGTGGCAGTGTGGGAATAAAGCCCATGGGATTGGGGAATAGGGGCTGGGAGAGGGTGGCTGGGGTAAAAAGAGGCGGTCATGCTCCTCTCCAGCTCCTTGAGGCAGGACATGGTGTTCTGATATATGTGGGTCTGAATACAGCATCTGCGCTCCTGGGTGGAGTCTCTGGGTACCAAGAGCTGTCTGGTTTGTAGATGAATATCCAGCTGTGATGCTTTTGCAGCAGATAAGGAAGGCTGGGGTGAGAGGCATTAACCTGCGGCATTTAGGCAGCTGAATACCACAGCTCCTGAGGAACTCAGTGAGGAAAAGCAGCCCTGGCTGTGTTACATGCAAGGGGGTGGGTTCCAGCATCTCCACTGCTCCATGCTCACCTTTAACCTCTCTGCCTGCTCTCACCCTCCTGATGGCATTTGATGTCTGTTCTTTCTTGCAGGTTTTTTGTCAACTTCCCCTCGGCCAAGCAGTACTTCAGCCAGTTCAAGCACATGGAGGACCCCTTGGAGATGGAGAGGAGCTTGCAACTGCGTAAGCACGCTCGGCGGGTCATGGGTGCCATTAATACTGTGGTGGAGAACCTCAATGACTCGGAAAAGGTCTCCTCTGTTCTGGCCCTGGTGGGCAAGGCCCATGCCCTCAAGCACAAAGTGGAGCCCATCTACTTTAAGGTAAAAGATAGGGGCAAATCCCATCTCTGGGATGCTTTGGGAAATGGGAAGAGGGCAAGAGAGAGGCAGCTCTGGTGTTGCCTGTCCTAGCCTGCAGGAAGTTGGCTGGTCCTGGGGCTTGCTCCCATGTGGCTGAGGTGTCCCACTGCAATGCTGTCCCATGCAGATCATCATTCCTAAGTGTAGTCAGCCCAGAGCATAGACTTCTTCTGCTCAGGGAAGCCTACCTGCGTGCATCCCGCCTGCAGCCCCACAGCATGGCTGTGGCTGCATGGTCCCTTCTGCTAGAAAAGCATGGTAGAAGGGAATAAATCATTGAAGGTGCCTAAATTGAGGCGATGCTGGAGCCTGCAGAAGCACCCCGTGGTGCTGGGTCTCAGCCTGCCCCTGCCCAGGCAGGCTGGTTACCTGAGGTGTCAGCAGACCTCTCAAACATGGACCTTTCCTTCAGAGCATCCCTCTTCCCAGAGCTCAGCCTCCGGATGAGTAGGGAAACCCAGACCCTCAGTTAGCTGCTCCCTGGTGAGTTATTAACCCTTTGGTGCCTTCCAGAAACTCACCGGTGTCATGCTGGAGGTCATTGCTGAGGAGTACGCCAATGACTTCACCCCGGAGGCGCATGGTGCCTGGACCAAGATGAAGACCCTCATCTACACGCACGTGACGGCGGCATACAAGGAGGTGGGCTGGGCGCAGTACCCCACTGCCACCCTGTGAGAGCCCCCCAGGCTGGGCGAGGGGCAGGGAGGGCTTCACTCACCCCAGGACTTCACTCTGGTCTCTGCTCAAGGTCTGTGCTCAGGCTGGGGAGCCCACGAGGGCCGGCTCCGTTAGCTGCCAATTCACAATTGGATCTCCAGGGGGGTTAAAACCAATCTCAATCAGCCAAAATAAACCAGAACCACGAAGGGTGAGGGCGGGTCGGGGTGAAGTGGTGGCAGGGGATGCTGGAACGGGATGCAGAGCACAAAGGGAGAGCGTTCGGTTGCTGCCTCCATCTCACTGTCCTGGCCTGTCCATCACCACCTCCCACATCCTGCACCTCACCTGCTCCCCCTCAGAGCCCTTTACCCAAGCAGCAGTGCCATGCAGCCCCACTGCTGATGAACATGACCCTGGTTTTCCACATGCAGCCCCCAGGGAAACCTGGCTCCTTGCTTTTGGGGGTGTGACGCTTACAGGGAGCACTGGCTGGCACTGAAAACACTTTGCTTTGCACTTTTTCTGTTCACCTGGCAGGGTGACAGGGCTGATGGCTGCGGCCAGAGCTTCTCCTGGTGCTCCATCACCTGCACCATGGGATAGCAGCAGCCTCTCCTTCTCTCTTCATCCATAGCCCTTCTCCTTGCTTGGCTGCTGCAAACCCTCCCGGAGCTGGAGGGAGCAAGACGGTGGGCAGGATGTGCCCCTCTGTTGTTAGAGAGTGAAGAAGGATGGAATGGTTTGTGTTGGAAGGGACCTTAAAGCTCATCCAGCTCCACCCCTTGCCACAGCTTGTGAGGCACACGCTGTGCCATTGCCCTGGGAGCTGGTGTCTGTAGGTCTGTCTGTGCAGCAACCAGCAGCGGGGTGGTGCAGGGATGAAGGGCTGGGGCAGCCCAGAGAGCAGGGCTCAGGGTGTGATCAGTGTGTCCTGTGAAGCAGACACAGCAGGAGGGGGTCCTGGGTGTGAAGGGAGGTCCCTGCTCCTAAAACCAGCCAATAACCTGTTGCTTAGAGCATGCTCCTGCCCTCTTGGTGAACCAACAAAGTGCCTGGTAGAAACCAGCCCATGCGGGAGCCGTGTCCCTCCTCAGGGGCTGACAGTGCTCCAGTGCCTGTCAAAGGCCTCTTTTCCCCCACAGAATCCCAGCTGTGGCTGCCAGGCTTGCAGGGCTCATTCTGCTCCAGCACCGGCTGTCCCTGGAGCTCTGGGAGCGATGCCTTGGTTTCTGCTTCAGTTTTCCCTTCAGTTACAAAAAGGAGGAGCAGCCCTGGTGCCTCTTGCACATGTTGCTTGGATTAATAGGATTCCTGGCAAAGGCTTGGGGATGGGGCATCAGATGTGCTGGGAAGCTTTGGCATCTTCATCACCCAAAGGTCTCTGACGGTTTTGAAGCACCACCATTAAGGGCAATGCTCCCTATTGAAGTGGGAGGAAGTTCCCCCCTGAGCTTGGCTCTGTCCTCACTACCCTGGTGTTTTGCTTCCAAACCAAGGGGCTCCTCTGCCCCTGGCACTGCCGTGGGGGGATTCCCACTCCCAGAGAAGCTCTTGATGGGGTTTTGCACTTTGCTCCACCGGCTATAACAGCAGGTTCCTGCTCAGCATCCCTGCTGGACACCAGCCCTGCCCCTTCCATCACTCGTGCCCAGATGCTGGCGCAGCCCAGGGCTGCTGCTTAAGGCAGCAGAAGAGGTGTGCTTGGGAGGAAAATGTCATCTCCTCCTCTTTTGGGCTCACTTGGATACAAACAGGAGGTTGTGCCATTGCCCAGAGCCCTGGCCTGGCAAAGGGGGGTTTGGGGAGGGCTCTGAACCTCTTGGCTGCATTCCGCAGAGTCCTGGGATCAGGATTAGTCCCCAGAGAGCCCCAGGATCCCACTAATGCCACAACAGCCCCTCTCTGTCCTTGCTGTTCTTTCCTCCTGATGATAAACCAGGTGCAGAGGAGCAATGGAGCATAAAGGGTTGCATGAAATAAGGGCTCAGGGCACCGTTGTCCTTGACAAGGTCCAGGGGTTGAGAAAAGGAACAGGCACAGGGTGCAAGTGATGCTGCTCTGCTGCTGTCATTTAGAGTCAGCACCCCCAAAACTCAGCCCAGCAGCCTGAACCGGTGATGGTGCAGAGCATCAACAGCAGCTGTTTCTGGGGTCAGGAGGAGGCCTATGCAGACGGGAGAAGACCTGTTCCGTCACTGACCTTGCTCCAGTTAGGGCTGGAGGTCGATTGCCTGGAGCAGGACTGCTGGGTTTGATGGTTTTGGGGTATGTTATGAGCTTCATTGATCCTTGCCAATACCTCGGGTCCAGCAGCACATGTTTTCAATGAGGACATGCTCTGAATCCTGGGCCGGGAATGTTTCTGCACAGGAGTGTCTCACCCTCAGGCAGAGCTCACATCTTGCCCTGTGAGGTTAATATTCTCCAGGTGGGAACCTTGTTTTTGTGGTGCAAACCCTTCCTCTTCCTTCCCACGACCAAATCCAGCCTTGGTCACCATGGGCACAGAAGTGATTTGGGGTGGCTGGACAGTTTCCATGCTCATGCCCCTCCTACCCCAGTGCCTTGGCTTTGGGGGAGCAGCAGTGAGGTCCCCCCCTGCTCACCTTGGAAAGGGGCTTGGTTTCTTCGTCTGTTCCTGACCTGATCCTTTGCACCCCAGGCCCAAACCACCCCGTGACCCGGTGCAGCCGCGTCCGCTGGGGTTGGGGTTGTTTTCCAGAGGCACATCTTTCACAAGTGAATCCAGATGTGTGCAGCTGCTGTCCCTCCAGGAGCCTCCCCTTCCCCAGCAGCCCCACTGCAGCCAGGCAAACATGCAAACAAACCCGGGTTTATTTTTACCAGCTCTGGAGGAAGTGGGATGGAGCAGGGAGGGCGGCCAGGGCAGGGCTCGGGAGGGAGGCCATGGAGATAAAGCAAACTCCCCCTCTATTGCTGCCCGTGCGGAGCAGGCGTTGATTAAATCAGGGCAAACTCATCTGGGAGAGAGGAAAATGAACGGAAAAAGGACAAGATAGCATTCCAGAGTGACAGGGCTGAGGAATGCCATGCGGAGGAGCAGAAAGGGAGGCCGGGTCCCGGCTCTCTGCTGCACACAAGCCTGTTACTGCCTGTCCTGTCACCCCCTGCACCCACTGCAGCCGGCTGGGGACCCCATGATCCCCCCTTCCCTCCAGCTCCTGTTCACTGGGGCTCAGCACTTCACCTCCTGGCGTGCTTGGGCTCAGCTTTGCTCTTCTTGGTGGTAGCAGGATCTGGCCCCTGGCTCTGTTGCTTCTGCATTAGCATCAGTGCTGGGCTGGGACCCAGGGCCTGGGTGGGAAAGTCCCTGTGGACCCTGCAGAAGATGAATGCTGGGGAGGGATCTGGGATCTCTGGGGCAGGGTTCCCCCAGGCACCTCATCTGGGGACATCACAGCATCCAGATTGTGTCCCCTCGTCCTATGGTCACCACTGTGTTTGGTCAGAGGGAGTTCAGTGCTGGAGGGAACAGGAAGCATCGAGTTAGGGTGAGATATGGATCCCATCCACTATGTGCCCCCTCCCTATGGCCAACACTCATGGCAGGTATAGCTCCATATACACCCAGCTAGAGGGATACCCCAATGCCAGCAGAGCCACTCGGACAAGGAACCCTTAAAGACCTTGTGCCACCACCCTCCGTCCCCTCTTATGGTGAGACAAATCCCAGAGCTGCAGGCTCTCCTGGGGGAATCCTCCTGCATCTCTGCCAGTTTGCCCCAGTAATGGGGATCCCAGCGTTTGTGGGGAGGTGCCAGCAACTTCAGTGGGGACCAGATTTTGTGTGGCTGGACTCTGGTGCCAGAGCTCAGCCTTCCCTGCCCCTTGCCGTAGGGAAGCTGCCCTGGTGCACTGCTGGGTGGACGGGAACCCCAGGAGCTAACATTGGACTGACTTACACCCAGGGAGGGGTAAACCCACCCGCTGGGCCTGCCCTCTTGGGCAGCCGCTAACTGCTTTCCATAGCTGAAGTTGTCTCTAACTGTTAGTATGTCTTAACCAGTCCCAGCGTGACCCACAGACGTGAGCCCGGCGTGCTCCCATGTAACTCCGTGTCTTTCCGTGACAGCTGCGGGTACTGTTCATGTGTGTGTTCCTCGGCGCTTCCGTGCTGGTTTTGTGTACGATGGGTGTAACTTGTTCTTCTTTTTGTAGGTTTTTAGTATGTTTGTAACCCGACGGAATGGTGTTATTAAACTGAAACTTGTATCTTCAGTGGATAAACCAATCAACCTCCTCCTGCTCTGCTTGGCTTCTTTCTGACTGGGTTGGGGGGATGTTGGGGAGATGTGGGGCTGCCACGTGGCTGTGTGGGTCTGTGGGTCACACTATGGGATTCTGGGGAGGGGGTTTGTGGCTGGAAAGCAGCAGCGAAAGGAGGAGATGTGCCCTGGTGTGCCCTTCAGTGCTCTTCTGCACCAAGGGCGGTGGTAGAGCTGGCCGGAGGCATCTCACTGGTGGACTTAAGGGAGAAGGGGAAGGCCTGCTCCTCCTCTGGGCTCTTTTCTTGGCTTCCAGGAAGGTTGTGCAAACCTCCGAGGGCTCTCCCTGGTTCGGGAGCTGTTCCCGTGCTTTTGCCAGCCCGGCCCAAAGTGCAAGTGTGGAGAATGAACTCCGTGGCACTGGCCGGGAGCTTTCCCTGACTGATCTCCTAAGGCTTGTTTGCAGCCTCCATGGCGCGTGAATCCAGGCAGGCACCGACATGAAAGCTCCTCTTGACGTGAAACCTGCAGTGGTGATGACCCCAGGATGCAGCGACGACGACCACCAAGGATGTGAGAGAGTTCCCGGTCTTTAAAACTAGCAGGCAGCTCCCTGAGCAGCGGGAGCCAAGTTATCCATGGATCTGTCCCACGCAGCTCCCCCTGTTCCTCTCTCTATGACTGGCTCACGTTGCAGTGGGATGGGTCCCAGCATGGTTGGGTCACGCTGTGGTTTCCCCCCATGGGTCTTTCCAGCTCCCTCCTTTGTAAAACAGGCCCATAATGTACTTGAGACCTCTGTCAGATTTGCTTGACGCTGGCCAACCTTTCCAAAGTTGTTGGCAGAGGACTTATGTACAGACAGGCAGACAGATGCATGTTACGATCCCCTAAGCCCCATTTCTGTGGGATGCAAGGCCTGGAAAAGAAATCCAAGCAAGCCTTTTTATTGTGCTCTTCTCCACTGATGCCAAATTCCATCAGCCCAAGGGAAGGGGAAGCTCATCCTGCCAGGGTGGTGGAAACCATTGCATCTGGCCACAAGCCATTTGGAGTGGAACTATCCCGGTTTAGGACCCCAGTCTGAGGCTGGGGAGGCTCAGTGGAGTCTGAGAGGGAGAAGGACAGAGATCAGTGCCTTGGAGGCTGTCCTAGGTCTTGGGAGCCTGATACTGGCTTGTCTCCTGTTGGGCTGAAGGCAACGACAGTGTTCTCCAGCCCTGCATGTGGTGGAAGAGCTCTTGCATGGGCAGGCAGCTGGGCTAGTCTGGAGTCCCCAGGCTATAGGGGAGCCTATTTCTTCTGCTACAGTTTGGCCAAGCCCAAGCTGCCATGGCCATGGAGAAGAGAACCACAGGTCAGCCGGCCTGGGGAGGGGGATATCTGCCTGCTTCCATCTGCTCTCTCCTGCTGTGCCTTTTTGAGGAGGAAACTACTCGGTGCTATTAATGCACCAAGTCCTCGGACTCTCCTCCACATCCTGCGCACTCTTCCAGGTGGAAGCAGACAGCAAATCCTGCACACTGCTATGCTCCCCATGGAAAACACTGGCTGGGAAACCAGGAGCAAAAGGAGTGATCATCTCAGGAGTGGTGATGTTGCACTGGTGACCTGGAGCTCTCAGACCTTTGCATGCTGGGCTGAGAATAGGCAGAACCAGCAGTGGCTGGAGGTGCTGACATGGAGCTGGTTTACCAATGGGTGGTTGAAAAGGAGCTGGGAATTTCAGCATCACCTTGCAGGGAGAAAATATGGACACAGCCCTTCACTTGATACTGGTATTTACCCCCACATCTCATCACTTTGGGCTGGCTGTGGCCACACTCTCTGGCTCCCCTGTGCCTGGAGTGGGCTGAAACCACTCTCTTTCCAAGTGTCCCTGCCTGTGGATGCTGCTTTCCAGGAGGCATCCCTCATCAAAGGGAGACCCAGCTTCCAGAAACCACCTTGGCTGCCCAGAGAAGCTGTGGCTGCCCCATCCCTGGCAGTGTTCAAGGCCACATTGGACACAGGGGCTTGGAGCAAGCTGCTCCAGTGGAAGGTGTCCCTGTCCATGACAGGATTGGAGCTGGAGGAGCTTTAAGGTCCCTTCAACCCAAACCCCTCTGTGATTTTGTGAGTCACTGCTCCACGAGCCTGGTGCAGATGCTGGCTCAGAGGTGGCACATCTCCACCCTGTGTCCATAACCCACCGGCACCAGTGACAGCCAAGGGACAGTGGGGAGGTCACTGCAAGGGACAGACAGAAATGCATGGGCAAGGAGGAGCTTAAAAAAGGGAATGTGAAGTAACCGCACTGCACAAAACGCATTGAAACCCAGCCTGTGGGATGTGGTGATCAGGGGAAGTCCTCACTTGTGATGGGTGGCACAGGACGAGAAGCCTCTGGGGATGGAGCTTGCAAGCTCCCACCAGCTTGAAGGACAAGTCTCTTCCCCATGGTCTGCACCAAGATAAGAGCCAGGAGCTCCATGCTTTGCTGTATGAACCGCCCTGTGGCTGCCCTCACCAGCGTGGAGGGTTGGTGGCTTCTTGCTCAGAGCAAAGCTCCTGAAGGGATGAAAAAAGGCAGGAAAAAGTCATCCCACCGTGGTGGGGCTGACACTGAGCAGGACCCGGCCCTTCCTTCCACACCCGGCTCCTCTGCAGCCGATCTGGTTTATCTGAGCGGCGCTGAATGTAAACGCTGTCAGCGCCGGCCGGGAGGAATTCCTGGGAATTTGGCAGCCAAGAGAAGCAATGACAGCGCTGGGCTGGGGGGAAGTGCAGGGCTCACACTAAAGATCCTCCGGGATAACTTACGGCTAACGAAGAGCAAAGAGAGGGCAGAGGGAGGATGAGGAGAGGACCAGGAGGAGGAGGATAGCTCCAAGGGCCATGCTGGGACCGAGGGAGTGGGGATGATGGGGAAACCATTGTGGCCCCATGTGTAGGAGCTGGCCCCCTGGTGTCCAAGAGCACTTTGCCCCGCTGCCATGCACGCGGGGTGCTGGGTCCCCATCCCAATCACCCTCTGGTTTTGCAGGATGCACCGGGTGCCGGTGGAGGAAGCAGCGTCGAAAGCCCCGAGGTGCTCCTGGACACCTGAACCCGCATCGTGCCCGAGAGAGGAGCCCCCTCTGCTCCCTGCTCCCAGCCTGGTGCAGCTCCATCCCTCGGGACGAGCATCAGCTCCACTCTCTGTGGGCAAACCAGCAAAAAGGCATCCCCATTGCTCCGCGCATTGAACCCCGAACCAAACAGCTTTGCTGCCTGGAGGATTCCCAGCCCCACGCAGCTGGGACACCCACTGCTCTTCACTACAGATCCTGTTTATGGACCAGTGTACCTGCTTTAAGGGAAGGCTTTCAAAAACCACCCTGTGGGTGACGCTGTTTGTATGTGGGATGGGTTCGGAGGCTGATGTTCCAAATGGCTCCTGAAATAAAACAGCCATCGGACTCCGCTGCAGTGTGGGTTTATGTTGATTTAGCAGTGTGAGGAGTTTGGGGGGTACTTTCCTGAGTGTGATTTCTGTAGATACCGAGTTTCTTGGTGCAGTCAAAATTGGCCGGACAATTGGTCAAAATTGGCCCTTCAGTAAAATGGTTTATTTTAGAATCATAGAATCATAGAATAGTTAAGGTTGGAAAGGACCTTAAGATCATCTAGTTCCAACTCCCCTGCCATGGGC
>JASSUY010034924.1:0-26453 GCA_032466535.1 Forpus xanthops | reverse complement strand
ATGAGAGCAGAGTAGAGGGGCAGGATCACCTCCTTCAACCTGCTGGTCACGCTCCTTTTGATGCAGCCCAGGATATGTTTGGCTTTCTGGCCTGCGAGTGCACACTGCCGGCTCATGTTCATTCTCTCATCAACCAACACCCCCAAGTCCCTCTCCATAGGGCTGCTCTGAATCTTTTCTCTGCCCAACCTGTAACCGTGCCTGGGATATGATGGCAAGTGTCCCCCTATGGCTTAAGCTAACACATACATGCTGCTTCACAATTAAGTGCAAAGGTGGAAGAGGTCAATCTCTTTGTTTCATCTGAGGAGTGATAACTTGTTTGTAGTCTGTCATTGGACCCTCTAGGACTCAAACAATTAACATTTTTAAGAGTAAATCATGAGCAAAACAGACATAATTATTAAAGCAAGGATGTGGGTAACAGGTTTGAAAGGTCAGGACGTGCAAGACTACTGTGCTCTAAGTGCAGGTTTGGACATCCCTCATAGATCCCAGACTTTCATTAGGCCTTGATATTTCATTTATTGTCACTGCTGAGAAAAAATACAACTGAAGGGGAAAGGTCAAGTTACTGTTTCCTGTGAGTTATTGGGAAGAATTAAATAAAAACTGTAACAGCAGCATCTTCACAGCGAAACAAGTATGAAAACTTGAATGGCAGTGAGAGGGAGAATCATTTTTGTCACCTTAAATGGTTGAAATACTGAATTCATTTTAGCTCCAAACTACTTGAAAACTTTAATGAAGGGGGAAGGAAGCCAAATTACTCAGGATTTACAAATGCACACAGACTTTCCCAAGATCAGGGCTTGGCGCATATGCCAGTGTTCTCTTGTCATTCCAGATGTCCTCTGTTGTAGTTCATTGCTTGTCTACAAGACCAGCCTTTTTTCTTGTAGACCAGTTTTTCTCATTTACTCTCTCACAGTGCAGTCTCTCTAAGTAATTGGGAACTATTCTAATTAAGTTTTGATAATTTGAAGAAAAAGAGCCATTATATACCTTGGATGGGAAGTACTATACAAGGGTGGATTATTATAATGATTATTATTAAGCATTTCAGACTGTCTATCTGCTCTATTGACAACCTATTTGCAATGATTATTTTTATATGAATATTCATAAGGACCATAGAGATATAAAGTACGATACTTGGTAACATTTATGCAATTAAATGCACATTTAAATTCTGCTGGTGGTAGTGGAAATTAAAATCTTAAGATTGATTAGAAGATGGTTAGGCGCTATTAATCTCCACCATCTATGCATCTATCCCTGTAGCTATCTGTCCTCTTTAGATGTTTCAAAGATGTTCAACTGCGCCCTTGAATCAGAATAATTTTATCTCTTTTATCATAGTGTAAAATGTCACAACTTCTTTCAAAATGAATATGCGTTGGTATTATTTACATGAATAGATGCATTGATGTCTTAATCTCTCCAATGTAGAAGTGCCTTTTTTTGTGCAGTCATAAAATTCAGTAGCTTTTCAGTGTGAAGTATTGCATTTGAACAAACTAAAAAGAGTAAGGAGAGATTAGTCCTGTGCTTGTTTGATGGATAAAAATCTCATTTAGATAAGATCAATAATCATGCAAAAGTTAGGTTTCTCTAAAGTTACATATTGTCTAATTGGAGCATTCATCCTTTTCAGCTTTTTGTCAGAGTTTTTTATAACTGGTCTTTTACTACGCAGTGTAAAAAGTAATGAGAAACTACAGTTTCATGGTTGTCTGCTGCTATCATGAAAAAAATACAGTCAGGCTCCTTGCTCTGCTTCTGAGTCTTCCTCGCTTTGCATCTGTTTCAGAGGAAAGGGAGATTTGCAATAGTAGTTTTGCCCAAATGAAATACTGCATTTGTTGAGTTTTTGTTTGTGTTTTACAGCCATTGCAGGAAAGAAAGAAGGACAGTGGTAAAAGCTGGCTTTAAATGTTCCTGTCTATTGCATTTGAACATACAATAGTATTGTATTCATTTGAAGTATCCTTCAGAGCACCTGCTCACCCTCCATGCAGCCCTCAGAGTCCATTTACTTCACGCATCAATTACACACTTGACTTTTTAACACTATGTCTCTGATTTTAATGGGCTTTAGGAACTGCATTAGGATTAGAGAGAAATGTTTCATTCAGAAAAAGAGACACCAATCACATTAAGAACAGAAACATAAATTGCAAAATGTTAAAATTAATGTAATGAGAACCCAAGAAAACAGTAAAATACCTGTAGAATTTCCATCTCCTAAGTTGTTTTCCTGTGTAAGTCCAGAAAAAGACACTGCTGCTGTGATACTGATATCTTTTGAGGGATTTGCACCATTAAGAATAGGATTTCCCTCATGGTTATTGCATGCCACAGCCTTTAGCATTGTTTCAAAGACAATTCAGTAGAATTAGAATGGGTCTGAAATCACCACAAATGTTCTGAGTTGAAGAAATTCCCAGGTGGTAATTTTATGTTTTCAGCTTTCTTTCTTGTAAGATCTGTCTTGTTTGAATGTCAGCTACATGTGGCTGATGTTTGAAATCATCTTCTCAGGTCTTGCCTCTAAAAGAGTTGTGCTGTTTATTTCTTCTAGTAAGGTATTTCCCAGTAATAGTAATTAGTCCAAAGCCAGGATTTTTGAGTGCTGTTTACGTTGCCTCAGTCACAAATGACCTACAAGTCATTTTACAAGGAATTTGCTGGTATTTTTTTAGCAGCAACATTTCAAAAACATTTGTGTTAATGGGAACTTGATAACTAACTGAACTTTCACTCTTTTCATTAATTTAGTGTTTAAACTTCACACAGGATTCCTAACTTTGCAGAAACTAGGGAAAAGAATGCTTGATAAAAGTAATTTTAATTGGTTGCTATCTGAGAATAAGAACAAGACAAATGTATGCAAAAAACTTCAGAGAAATAGAAAAGTCAGATTTTGTCCTATTTCTTCTTATTTCTTCAGGTGGTGCTTTACTACTTTAGGAAGCTCCTGAGATTAAAGATTTTTCAGCCCATATGAGTATCGGTATTAGGAATATATAACTCCTGTTAAACAAGGTAGAGTTTTCCAGGAAATGAAGAGATGAAAAGCAGTCTATCCAGTTTCTAGGCCAAATCCAGCCAAGTATTTTCTCATTGTCTTCAATAATAAAAACAGAATATATGCAAATTTAATTTTAAGTGAACCCAGTTTGCACTTGCAGGTGAGTAAAAATTCATCACTTTGGAAAGTCTGTCACTGAACTCAATGGCATAAGCCTGCAGTTCTGATATATATGTATCAGTGTCACTTACTCTGGGAAGAAGAGAGTGAGTTTACAGAGAATAATTCCATTTAACCTCTGTGCATGTGCCGCCCCTTATTGAAGATATTGGGCATATTCCTCTCAAAGTTCCCATAGAAAATGAGAACCCATTACCATTTCAATCCAGGGAAATTATGACAAGATTTTTAAGAGTGTCTCATGCTAGACTGGAATTGTAATGCTGTATTTGACTGAGTCTAGATAGTAATACCAGTGCGACACTGGACCTGGATTAAGTCTTTATACCTTTACCAGGTAGTCTCCAAACAGGTACTTGTGAACCTCACTGCACATTTTGCAAAGAAAGGACACCAGGACTTGCATCAGAGTCTAGTTCTTAGCTTCCCATATGGATGAGAAGGTGGAAAGCAAAGCTTTAGTCTGAAATGTTCTCATTAAGAAGCTGCTTAGAAAGCATATTCCCATCACTTACAATCACTCAGTGCACCTAGCTCCAACTAGGTTGGGTGAGTGATCCCAATGCTTTGGAAGGCAGAGTGCATAGGGCTTGTTTTCTCATAATTTAAATTAATCTACTTGGCTGAGATCTAATACAGACGAGGAGTGCCCAGACAGTTACCAGCTCTCAGATGAAAACATGTTTGAGGATTGTTTCAGATGTGTTGGCATCTTGTTGTAGATGGTGTTAATTTATTGTAGTGCCCAGGGAGTTAGGACAGGAGAGCTGCATATAATGTCCATATGTTGCTGCCTTGCTGCCTATCAGTATCTCTAACGCAAAGGACCAGAAGGGTGTAGAGGCTGTCAGTGTTACAGTTTCCAACCAAAAGAGAATTTTCTCAGAAGATAACCATTTCTGATGTGAAATACCTTCTTTTTTTTTTTTTCTCCTGCTTGAATTATGAATAAATATGAGAAGTTTTATGGTGTTTCTGTTTAATGTACTTAAATTCTGATATGACAGACTATACTATCACTACAGCAAGTAAATTAAATCGTCATCAAAATGCTATGCAGAGCCCCTGGGCTAGGCTATGTAGGACATAGTGCATAAATGGTGCCACTTGCGCCAAAACACTATAAATCATATACACTTCTAGCTACAATTTCCTCCATATTTTCCCTAGCTCCAGTGTGCAAATATGGCAGATGAGCAGAAGGATTCTGGTTTATGCAGTGCTGGCCTCAAGACTCAAACCAGCATGTGATTCACTTAGAATTCATGGGAGTTTTTACAAATAATTTTCTAGTTCGTTCCAATGGCTGTTTAATTTATGAGTATTTGAGATTCAGATCAGATTCTCAGTGCTTAAAAATGCATTGTGAATGAAAGCTTCAGTTCTCTAAAATTCATTTGCAGGAACAGGATCCTCAAGGAAAATAGTTTACTAGGTCTCATAGTCGATAGCAGCTGTTGGGAGCCGGCCCAACGTTAGAGGTAAAACAAGGCATGTGCTGCACTATCCAAACATCTGTTCTTCTCCTCCATGCCTGAACCACATGGCTCAAAAGCAGGAATTGCTGTTTGTTGTATATCTGCAATGTGGTGTTAAGATAGGCTTCCAAATAATGTTTATATTTTTTTGCAAGTTGCAGGATAAGAATATAGATTGAACATTATCTAGGACTATACATACAAATATTGAGGAAGTCTTGGTGGCTGTAAATTCATAGGGTCACATATTGATCTTTCAACTGACTTACTTAAACATTGTCTTATTGAGTAAATGCCACTGTGGAAGTTTCGGGGAATATACTATAGTAGTAAGGGTGTGGTATGTCAACTGTCAGTTGAAACTGTGTTGTTAAACCTTTTTTTTTTACCCCAGGGGAAGAATGCTGAGTTGTAATAAAATATTAAGTTTCTTAAAAAAAAAATAAGGCAAATCCCTGCCTCTTCCTGCAAAATAAACACTAACACACACACACCCCCTTTTAATGGACTTCTATAATAAAAGAAACTCTGGAGGAAAGCTGTGATGCCATTAATATGTTCAGATATTCAGGCAGAGCAGATTTCTTTCTGCTAAATCTAGGTAATTATTGTCCCTTGTGAAACATCTTCTTGATATTACATTTATAATAATAAACATCAACTCTACGTTTGATTTATATTGAACTGATAATCAGAAACTGTAGGAAGGTGCTGCGCCAGGAGGTTTACAGACAGAAGTAAACATAGAGCACACATGCAGGGGAAAGAAAAGATTAAAATATTCAAGTTGAAATTTACTTTCTTACAGTTTTCACCTGTTCAGTACTAACTGTGCTGCTTCATTGGTGATGAGCTAAGGTATTGTGTCTATGGCTGCAGAATTAAGACACAGTCAGTGTTGAGACTACTATGATTTCTGTAGCTGGTAAGTTGTAATTATCTGGGGGGTCAACACAGCCTTAGTCAGAACGAAGAGCTGGATAACAGGTGAACGAATTTATATGTGTTTAAAATGCAGGATGTGATGCTGCATGTCTGTACTGATAGTTGGGGTGTTTTATTTGTTTATGAAGTACTTATGGGTCTGTTTCAGTAGGCTGCAGCACTACCAGATTCTGTCTGCAGTTGAGTGCAAACATCTTATTGATTACAGTGACAGTTTTTTCCGATGGAAGAAATGGAAGTTAATTGGAAAGGAGTGTTTCAAAGACAGAAATTGGTCTATAATTTATTAACTGATAACTGTCCAATTATTAGAACATAGTGAAGGAGACAAATGGCTCTATGTTTTATCACTTCATATAGCTACACAATTTCCAAGTGCATGTTTCTTTCCCTAAATGGCTCTAAAGCTGACAAAGACATGCTTTGGTTCTGTCTTGTAGCAGGAATTATTCCCCTGAATAATATTGTGAAGAAACTGATATTCCACAGAATTACCAAATTTTCAGTGTATTCAAATTGGGCAGTGGCTGTTGCTAAGCACTCTCCTGAGGTTCAAAACAATAAACTGAGAAAAGTGATTTAATTGTATAGTAAATATGAACAGTTTAATTTAGTGAGCACTTAGCGTTTTAACATATGTCTATGTAGTCCTACTGTTTTAAAAGGAAAACTCAGAAGTTAAGGGCGTATGTATTTTCTCTCTTGTTGCATTGTAACCTGAAGAAAAAAATGGAAAAAGCTTTTATATCTTGATGCTACAGCTAACTAAAAATTTGCAAAAATTTGACTTCTCAAAAACTCAGGCACTAAAAAAAAATCATTTAAAAGAAAACCCAAACCTGTCTGGTCAAAACCAAGCAGCAAGATTCCAAGATTAAAACTTAAGTAAAGCAATGAATACAAAAAAGAAGCAATGCATAGCTCTAATCTAAGGCTTGTCCATTGTCTCTTTCATTTATGACTTCTTGTGCATCTGCTCTGATGTTCAGTTATTCCTGCTGCTTGATAAAAAATCAGGACATTTTGAATAGTATCGTTTATTTGTCAGGGTGGGTTTAAGGTGGCTCAATCATATAGGACTGATCAGAGTATCTAATATTTAGGGCTGTTTCAAGAGACATTGTAGCTTCCATCTGCAAGCAGTTACATATAATCAAGGTTGTGTGAAGTATTGAAGAAAATGTAATTTAGGTAGTCAGACTTCAAAGTTCAGTTGCATGTATTCCTTACACAGAGACAGGCTCTTGCTGGGTTAAGCTCATACTCTGACACACTGTCTATAGCCAAAATCATGAGTCCAGTGAGTTAAATTTTCTGAAGTTCAATTTGTACTTAAAAACAGATGGTAGAAACATTACTGTGGTTTAGATAACAATAAGCAGGCCAAGCTTGCTAAATAATGCACCTGAAGTGACTCAAAACTTAACTGGCTTTTCAAAGCTTGGTTCTTCGAGGAGCTGAACACATTATAGGATCATCACGGGCGGAAGATATAAGTCTTATGTTCCAGTACGCGCAAAAGGCTTAGTGCTAAGTTTCTTTAGGTAGAAGATCAGATGTGGTTGGGCCTCCAAAGGCAATTTTGAGTCTAAATATAAAATATGGATTGCTTTGTTAAACTTTGAATTTATTACCAACTGTTAGGCTGGTGTGCTAGTACCCAGGTGGTTTGAACTGAGCTTTTCTTATATGAGAATTTGAAGGCATAGATTGCCTGACTGCTTTGTTATTGATATCCCTTTGTCTTCTCTCAGTGGGATGTTTAATTGAGGTGTGGGGAAAGCTGAGCTTTTTTGTCTCCTGGTGCTATGTTTTCTTGAGTCGGGTTTCAATGCTTTTAATTAGATGCTGTCACTTTGTATCAGAGATGGTCACACTTGTCAGCTTCATACATGATGAAATGAGTAATATCTAGCTGGACTTTAATGTGTCAGCAAATAGATTCTATATTTATGCTTCCTCAGTTTGTTAGGATCTTGTTTACCCTTCATAAGTCCTCAAAATACCTTGAATTCTTCAGCTTTCTCTCACTCTTTTATTTGCTGTCTTTTCCTATTAAATAATCTTCACCTTTGCCAACTTCTCATTATACTGAAGGAACGTTTTTCCTATTATCTCTGCTATTTCTTGCTAGTAACAACTCCCTTTTAACCTTAGTTTTTCTGATTATATACCTGTCTAGTTGTTTAATACCTTTCCATTCCTCCTTTATGTTCTTTTAGATTTTTAAGTTCTTTAAAGAGTCATGCCAGGTCTTTTTCCTCCATGGTAGACTCTTTTGCCTTTGTCTTTTTAATATAGTCTGTTTTAATAACTGCAAATTCTCCTGCACTTCATTTTCTCTTAGAATTTCTTCCCAAAAGATTCAGCTTACTAATTCCCTGAACCTATTGATTTTTGCTGTTCTTATTGCACTGTGCCTTGCAATAGAGAATTCAGATAATTTCTTGGGTTTTCCCCTCCTCAAATTTCTTTCTATTTTCAAATTCTTTTCCTTAGAGTTAGAAACAAATTCATGGCACCAGTTCCCTGGGTAGCTTTCTCTGCCCTCTGGACAAATGAAATTGTCCCTAAAACACAGCAAATCCCTCTTGGGTAGCCTGTATTGTCCAGATTTCTTTTTCCAGATATAGTTTGGTCATAAAATCTGGTTTGACTGTTTTGTCCTTTGGATTTACTAGCTATAACTGAGCTCAGTTTTCCTCTTTCTTTACTTACTGGTAACTTGGTCTTTGCAAGAAACCTATTCAATGATACTGTTCTTTAGCTTTCTGGAGAAAGAGGAAAATGCTTAGGGATAGATTTACAAGGAGTGAGTCATCTTTCACTCAGTGTTCCTACAGTTCCACAGGCAAGAAAGCCCAGAAGCAAAAGAGAGTCAATATTATTTTCAAACCTATTTCATAAAGGGGAATTGAAATGCAGTGATTGTCCAAAGGTCATTCTTGATGTCTGAGGCGGATTTGAGAATTGCTTTAAATCTCCTTAATTCCAGTTCACTGTCTAAGAGGCAGTTTTTTCTCATGTTCATCTATCTCTAGTTCATTTTTTAACAGTTACTCAGGTTCTTTCTCATCCAATTTTGATAATAATCTAATTAGTTGTTTCACAGTTAGGGGATTTTAATCCTTGCTGAAGAATAAATTGCCTTCTTTAGGGTTTCTTTGGAAAGACAGATTATCCAAAGAAAGGTAAAAATGGAAGAGAGGTTTAAGTGAATTAGAAATGGTAATTCTGCTTCAAATGTTTATATAGCAAATTTTCCTGTCCACACGCATTTTAGATACATGTATGGAAGTATGTGTGAAGGTATGTATTTCATTGTGTATAACTGACTAATGATTTTCTATCTGTTGGTTTAAGTAATAGGGATATATGTTGTTTATCCAGTTATGGTACAGTCTTACATGTGAATAATGTATTCTAATCCTTGCTTCTCACAGTTACCAAGTGGAAAGAGAAAGAGCAGAATGCAGGGCTGCAGCTCTCATGATCAAGGTTTCATCCCAGTAGAAAGGATAGAAGGAAAGGAATATTTGCAGATTTCTGCTACTCACACTGTTAAATCCTACATAGCCCTCAGTCAGCTGCATCTTGCATTCATACCAAATCAATTTGGTTTTCTTTTTTGATATTTTGTTTTTCTTTTAAAGGTTTTACACATAACCCTGCCTCTTTCAAATACCTTTGGTTCCCCTCCCGTGCTCCTTAAACCTGGAGATGACACACAGCAAAAGGAGCCCTGATGACTCACATGCGCTGAGTACCTTATGTAGAGGGGGCCCTGATTTACTTTTGAATGTTGGTGGATGTGATAAAACTGTTGAACCTGTTTTCTAAACCCCATGAAACTGGTCTTTATAGAGACTCAGCTGGTCTTCCTATACATAAGTAGTAATATCTGTGAGAAACACATGAAGAACTTCAGAAAAGATCAAAACATTTTATTCCCGAGCAGCACTAATTTTTTCTCATACAACTACCAAAACATAATTAAAAAAGTAATTTCCATTATTCAGAATTAAACAGCAGCAGAGGTGGGAAAGAAGGGGGGCTAGGAAAGAAAACAGACAGAGGTGGTAATAAAAAATGGTGAATGACAGTAATGGCCAAAGCAAGCTAATCAGAGTGATCTCTCAGAATACCTGGTACTTAAATGCACTGGTTTTGTTTTTCCACAGTAAGAATCCTGCTGAATATTGGCTGACAAATGTGCCATTGGCTTGTGTAACCGCTATTTATTATTTGTCGTGCAGCTTAGGAATTGCAGCTATAGGCTGAGACCTTTTTTGCTTGGCAACATACCAACTGAAAGCAGAAGGATATTTGCTTCCACAAAAAGGTTAAAATAACACAAGTTGAATAACATACAGATGCAGACAGGTATATAAACTGTTACCCAGTTCCGTATCGCAAGGTATCTGCTGGTCAACAAGCCTATATATAACAAAATACAGTATTAAAAAAGTTAAACATATCATAAATTCAGAACTGTTCATAGCTATGTTGGAGCAGATCAGGGACCAGGTAACAAGCATAGCACTCTTCTCCCTTTCTTTTTTTTTCCAGGAATAAAAATTTGCCTGCCCATAGCAAGTTTTCCTCAAGAGTGGTTCAGCTGTACCTTGTGAGTGCCTTACTCAAGGCTTACTCAAGCCTTTTTCATTGCTTTTCTCCTCCGCAGGGATATGGAGTTCAGTTGTAGTATAGAAGGAGAAAAAGATGTGTAGTTTTATCTCAGTTTCATGTGGTGGTAGTTTATAAGAGGAAAACTGAAACTTCTCAGGCCTGGTATGTATTCAGTTCTTTTACATAATTCCCAGGGTTGAATACAGTAAAACATACAAGTTGAGCAATTAAATTAATTAATAATGTCACTGTTGTTTCAGTAATATAAGGTAAAGAGGTGATGATTGTGGAATGATTCATTTCTGATGCACACCCACAAATTATCATTCCTTGTGCTTCATTTTGTGTGCATAATTTTGCACATCAACGGAGAATGGCCTCTTCACTGCAAGGAAGAACTGTGCTAAGAAATTTTCTTCTGCTTCCTAATGTCCTTCAAGAGATAAATGATCAAGAGCTCAAAGTTCTCAGTGACATTTAAATGATGGATATTGGAAAAGTGCACTAAGGTCCAGAAAGCCTGCTTAGGCTTCTGCAATCTGGGAGTTGCAGTGCTTAAAGAAATGAGACTTTGACTGAAATGGGGCGGTTGAAGGTCAGGAAATTTTCCACTATGATAGAATAAGATACTTGAATCCTGCACATGATACAGACTCAGACTAGAGCTTGCTAAATAGTGGGGACCACCAACTATAGGGTTTTTCTCAATACTAGCCCCTTGAGCTGCATGCCGAGTGTTCCTATATTCTACAAATTCACAGACTAGACTCCTTTCCTTCAAATAGCAGACTACCTTTTGTGGCATATGTATAGTTAAACCCCTTACTACATGAAAGGACAGGATACCAGCTCCTGCTCATTTGATCGTTTACTGTGCAGAAGTGGACCAAAAGACAGAACTAGTCATACAAGACAGTCTTCCTAGTCTCCCTTTGTGTCTCAGCTGCAGGGCCATATTCCTGTTGGCTTGCTGGCTCTGCCCTAGGCTGCACAGCAAGGTAGTCATGGCAGGTCTGGAGGGCATCCTGGGCTTCTGTAGCTTAGTGAATGAATGAGTCCAGCAAAGCTGGATGGATCCTTCCTACTCCTGAGGACAGTGGATCTCCAACCTTATCTTGCAGAGGAAATACTTTTCCTACTAAGCTACAGTGCAGTCTGGGCACCAGCACTAATCTCAGCTGTCATCTGTGAGTAGCATTGCAGTGGTTTATTTTTGTTTTGAAATGTGAAATGCTGGCCGTGTATCTGAGCTCTTTTTTGAGCACTCCAATGGAATTTTTTTTGCGTATTTTCTACCTTGTCCCTGAATCCCAGGTCTGGGACAGGGGTTGGAACCCTCTTCCTAATCTTTGGTGCTTTTATGGCAGTGTTAGTTTAAAATTTATAGAACATTTCAGTGCAACATATTGGAACTGAATTGGTTTGGAGGGACCAGATTTATCTGGTAAATACTTGGACATTTAATGTGTGCAATTCACATCCTACTGCAGATTAACTGCCACCAGTTCCCACATCAGCTCAGATGTATGTTCAGCAGCCTTTACTGTGACTGCACCATAGATGTATTGCACTTTCCAAGAGGAAAGAATAGAGCTTCCCTCCTCAGCAGGGTTGTAATCAGGTAACATTGTTAGATGTGCTGGTACACTAGTAAAGAGTAGCTGAATGAATGCTAGCATAATAGTGAACAATAACTAGGAATCTCAAGTCCTAGCAATTTTACCTTGCTTCAAACAGACACTAAGTCTATCCCAAGGTTAGATTGGATGTGGGTAAGTGGAAGACAGTACAAGCTGGCCTGTACAAGCTGTACTCCAGATCTGTTGGCTGCAAACATAAAATGTGGAGCCATTTTGCCACGGACTGCATGTCTATTTTCAGATAAGAAATTAAGAAAGTTTAGAATGGCAAGCATTCTCACTATGAATGCCATGCATACATATACATGCAACAGTCTTACATATGTATCTAAAAATTACTCATTTTTTTTTAATATATTTATGTATTAAATACATAAAGATGTTCTGAGCATGAGATTCTCTTGTCTTTGGCTTTCTTAATTTTGATTTTGCCTTTGGAGTATCTGCAGGGTTTTCTTGCATTTGCAAAGAATTTACATTTTAAATTGTATGTGATGTACTCTTTCCACTATTCTAATTTCTAAATGTCATTTTGATTATTAGCATCCTTTTGACGCATGTCAAGGTGCTTTGCTTCTTTCTAGCCACACAGCTTCTGTTTTCCCCCCAAATCTATTTACTTTCCAGTATGCTTCAGTATCACTTTCTGTAGACAGATATTTAATTTTCAGTTGTTACCTTTACTTGCAGACTAGTTTATTTTGTCCAATTATTTCTCCTTGTTAATCTTTACACTTTATTGGAAATGGGAATACAAGTGCTATGTGGATTTCTTACATTATGAAGTTTATTCAGCTCTTCACTGAAAACAGCTCATTCTTTCCCAGCCCTTGCGCTTCTTCAGGGTGAGCTGGAGGGGATGGAGACCATTCCTGTCATCCTGTTGCAGCTTGGCTGTCTTACAGGGGGCCCTGTGCAGCACCAGCCTCCAGCCCAACTCTTTAATCTTCAGCTTTTCTATTTCAAGTTTCTGTGTAATGGTTTATTCCTGGCCACTATTGCTCACAGGCACTTTGATCCTTGCAAAACCTCTAGACAAAGAACAATATATATATAACACCATGACATGTACTATCTCTATTTCTTAATGACATTGTACAGCTTTTCTAAAATTAAACAAGTATCTTGCACAATTTAGTTAACCTAGAAGCTAACCTAGACTTACTTCTTATTAACACAGGCAGAGCTTCGAAAGAAAAGAGTTCATGTCAGATGCTGTTGGCTTGTAGCCATCTATCTTACTGGTGTTATCTTCTTGACATTCTATGTGTACATCCTTAGAATTTAATTTACATGAAACATACTGCATGACAGAATTTTATGAGAAATAGTTCTTAGGGGGACTTGAGTGTTTCCTCCCTTTACCCAAGTAAGCAGTAATACAAATTCATAGGTGTAGGCATTATTGGGCTGGTATCTACTCTGCTGGGTGTGAGTAACTGGAAACTGTACCCTGATGAAATACTTGTGATTGGGATCCACCTTTAAGAATAATTCCTGTTTTGGAACTTCAGAGCAGGGACTGAATCATGAATCATAGAATCACTAAATAGAGTTGGAAAAGACCTTCAGATCATTTAGTTCCAACCCCCCAAATCAAATAGAATTTTGCTTAGCATTTAAAAATGGCACTATTAATGATTGCGTGGAAATGTTCTTTTTTACACACTGTGGGTTACAGAAATTTACAGAAGGAAATGCTCTTTCTGCTGGAGAAACAGAGATAAGGAAGACATAAAGTCTTTGCAAGTCGTTATTCTGAAAAATTCAGATTTATGCCATATATGAACATAGCCAGTAACTATACTATAAACAGTAACTGTTTCTCTTCTACTGGATGTCATTATTCTCTCCAGTGCAGGTAAAAGAGCCCCTCAATATTTTGTAGCCATGAACAGCAGCAGATTCTATGCACAGGGTTACTTTTGTGGTTGGACTGCCTTTAATATTTAATATTATATGTCTTTGTTGGACTTCAGTAAAAATCAGTTTGTAGGAATGACTTATTTTTCTTGTCAGTTTGTATCTCTATAATGTTTGCTTGTATGCTTATTCAATTGACAACAATACCCATTTCCATTACAAACAAGGGAGAGAGAAGTGGCTTATATAAGAGTTCTTTCGTCCTATATTTCATGTTTAGTGTGTCCTAAAGTTGTAAACCTATTTAGATAAACAATTTATATTGATGTATTTAGCCTTTGACTGCTGTACATGGCTGTTGAATTTCCTCCTGTCTTCTCAAGTATGGCAGTGTTCAGTGGGAGAGTGAGTTTCAGAGTCTGGCTATTGAAAGAAATTCACTTTAGTTACGTGGACAAGGGAAAAAGAAAGTTGCGAACTCTTGTTAAAAAATGATGTTATGGAGTGCTTCTTGTTTACAGAATGTACAGTTGTACTATGTATTAGTAGACATCGCAGTTGTGTTTGATTAACAGTTCCTACTCATTTTTCCACTACCTTTGGGGATACCTGTGTTGTGTCTGTTATCACTATTCACTGCCAAATAGGAAAAGCAAAGCATGCACAATGGACCCAGGACAATTGTGCAGAGCTGAATTAGCAGCACTGCAGGCTCACTTCAGGCTGCCTGCCAGGGTGGAGAGCAGAGGCAGACAACTCACCTGAGCTGGCAAATAGTAGAGTGCAGCGCAGCAGCATGCTGGTAACAAAGTACCTGATGTTTCTTTCCTAGGAACAATGGCTTAATATATTTTCAGTCATTTAAGAGAGAGAGAGAAAAATTTCATGCTTCTCATGAGCATCAGGCATCCAGTACAGCTTTTATATATATATATGCCTGTAACTGTCTAGGACATAAAGGTATTCTGTAGTTTGGTTTTGTTTCATTTATGATGTCACTGCCTTCCTAATTTGAGCTTTTAACTAGAATCCCAGATGATAATGAAGAATCATTTCCCCTATTAAAAAAACAGGACCTGCTAATATTGTTAATACCGCTGATGTTACCCTTCCTTGGAGTAGCTGCTGGGCAGTGCTGGTGGTGCTGTCAGATACAGCTGCCTAGCAATCTCTGTGGTAAAGTTTTAGACTGGAGTTCTTAGCTAGCACCTCTTCTCATCTGGGTTTTCTTTGTTCTGCAACCAGACCATGTGTTAAAAGCTGTCTCATCCCTTTTGCCTTCAGGAATGCTGGCAAGGGTGAGTGTCACCTGTCAAGTCTGACTTCTGTTATTAGTTCACCTTAATAGGTATTTTTGCCCTCTTCACTTTTTTTCTCTCTCTTCTGTTGTTGTTGTACAGGAGGGAAGAGAGGCTCTAGTGACTCTGAATAAGTTCTTGCCATAGTGCCATGGTCTCACTGGACCATGGAGAGAGTCTGACAGGACCAGTGTAGACACTCAACTTGTGCAAACATCCATCACAGAGATTTCGCTAGGAAACACACAGAGAAAAAAAGATAGGAAACACAAGGGAGTTGTCTTACTCTATTAATATGCAGTAGCAACAGCTGTTTCCTGAGGCATGGCTTTATTTTAATAGAGTAAATTAGACTATTTTGAAAGCATTTGCAATTAACATCGATTTTTTTTGCACCATGACACTACTTAAGGTACCTAAATGAGAGCCCGAGATGTACTTTTATTCTCTGAGTACTCCAATGTATGCACTTCACTTTTTCGTGTGCATAATGCTTTATTGACATCTCTATGCAAGCTCTTATGAATGTCTCCTTTCTCTCACTTTACCCCAGTGCTGATTAATGTACTTTCTGAACCAGCAAGATACATTATGGTGTTATTACTGCTGCATTTTAGGTATCCATGCCCAGTTGTGCTACACACTGCACAGATGCATATTTTCAGAATGCTCAGGATTGGCTTTCATGCGTACAGTTATGATGGAGTGTCCCCAGATTCTCTGATGTTGGCAACCATTTGCTGCTGGAGTTTGGATCACAGAAAGCTGTTTTTCTCTGGCTACTTCCCAAAATAGAATATTAGATCACCACAGTACATACCCTGCTTACTGGTCCTTTCCTATTTAGTTTTGTGTCTTTGTGTTCGAGGCACTGATATTCCCTCCCGGAGCCACCCTCTGGGGTTTCTGTCTAGCAAAGAATGCTATGTCATGCTTCCTCCCTCCTGGGAGACTGGAAGCCTGAAGGGACACATGCCCACACCAGGGAGCTGGAAAGACCTACAACCCCTATTTTCGATGTAATGCAAACATCTCTACTTGCCAAATGGTTCTTCAGAGGTGACCCCAAATAAGAAATAGCTCACAGTTGGAACAGTTTTGGTCCCACACTGGCAAGATGTGCAAAGGGAATGTGCATTGATGTGCTGTTCCAATTTATAAGAAAATGAGGCACAGAGCACTTAGGCACCTTGTTCAATGACAGAGTAAGTTTATTGCAAAATTAACAACACTAGGAGTTTTGTCCAAATTTCCTCAGTTTCAATGATTAACTTAATTCCTAATAACTTTCTTATTTTTCTTTCATAAAATGCTATGAAAAAATAATAGGCTGAATTATTTTTCATGCGTTTAGTTACGTTTGGGCACATGTGGCATTAAACAGCAGACAGCACTGCAGACTCTTAATTGCCCTAGCAAGTGAGCTGACAGTAATTGCAGGAGTTTCCAGAACTGGCTCCTGTTTTAAGATCTCCCCTACTCTTTCCTCTGCAGTTGCAGAACGCTGTTTTTTTCCGTTTTTCATTACTGTGACATCTCACTGAAGGCAGAAGTGATGTTGCAGCTCATGGTGCTCTGAGCATTATCTGGCAGCTGAGAGGCTGATGGCCCCATCACTCTCTTCCTAGGTGGAGCAAGCTTCCAGAACTGCAGGAGAAAAAAGTCTCATGCATATCCAAGAGGCAGTGGGAGATCTGCTCTCCTGTTTCTACCACAAATGAGTATACAACTTTTTGGGAGAAGAGATGAGAGAGAGGAGAATATACTTTTGAAATTTACTGCCCAGGTGCAAAATGAATGGGAAAACCATGGAATGCAAAATGAACTTTCTCATGACAGCTGTAGGAAAAGAATACACCTGCTGATGAATGCTCTTGTTTTGGAAGTACAACGTTCCTTGTCAGCCCCATGTTTTCAGCTCTCAAAAGCTCAAGAGAATTGCTGTGAATTATGTGCTCAGGATTTTTAGGAGCTATGCTCTTCATTGCATTTGCTTCTTTTCCTTATTTATGTGAGGTTAGATGCACACATTATTTCAACTTCAAGAGAAATAGGCCAACTCATTTTGGCATTTCAAAACTAGATGAAAAGGAGGTAGTTTAGATACTCTTTTAAGGCACACACATTAAAGAGTCTCCTGAGATAATGAATCTGTCATTGTTTTCATAGGAGGATGTAGAACATTATTTTTGTACAAGAAACTTTCAAAAGAAAGCCATAACTCTCTTCTTAAAATTAAAACAAAATCGTAAGCTGGAATCTCTACATACAGATGAGCCCATTGCTCTAAATGCAGCACAGGCTCATCTCAACCTGTGTCTTTCCGAGGGTCCTGGCACACAGCCTTTGAGACCCTCATTGAGGCAATAGAGTCAACTGCAGGGGGTCAAAGGTCACAGGTCACTGCTGTCTTGGATGGGGTGAAGCCTGGAAAGTGTGGGGAGCTTCTCAGTCCCATCATTTGTTGAATAAGAAAAAGAAAAACCCAGACATGCCCAAATACTACAGGCAGAGAATGAAAAGGGCTACTTCAACTAAGCTGAATTTACATTTGCTTTTCCTGTTCTCTGAAGATATTTCAGCTTAAAATGAATGAAACAAAGTTAAGCTTTTTAGTTGGGATCAATCTATCTATATGTTCTTTTGTTCTATATGAACAAAATGTTCATGTCCTCTTAAACACAGACATCCAAATCCTGCCTCTGGTGAGGAATCACTCTGACCTCATGCTGCAGCCTGCGCAGGTGAGATAAAGAAGCTTGTAACAAAGAGTTTACATTTTATTTCTTTTTGAAATGAAGCGAAAGTCTCCCGTTTGTGGAAATGAGTTCTTAAGACATCTGGGCTCCTGAGCTCTTTCTCAAGCACTTGAGCTCTCTACTGAGATAAATTGTTGAAAACTATTAAAATTAGTTTTTGGGTTTTTTTTTGCAGGATATTAGCTCTTCCTCCATTTAGAAAATCTCTGGAAAATGGAAGAGTGAATTCACAGTAAAGGTGAGAAAGCTTGGCCACGATGTTAGCAAGAAAAACAAGTCTGTGTTTTCCAAGCACAATTAAGAAATCCTGATGCTTGTGTAATTTTGAGGTGTAATCTTGCACTGGAAAGCTTGAGGGCTTGTTAATGAAGTAATTTCTATCTTACTAAATTTGCAGAACTGAGGAATTATGCAGTACAAGCTTGCCTTGTTCAGTAATTTAAAATATATAGCATCACTCCTGGTTAAAGCCATTGGATAGGCAGCATGCATTGTTTTTGCTTTATTTGTTAAGATTATTAATGACCAATGTGCAGGTGTATTTGATTTCAGGCTTGTTCTGTGCTTCAGCCTGCATCAAATGCATTTTCCATGTGCTGAGATGCTGTGGTTGAAGAGTGGGACCCATGTGCTGCTGCCACTTTTATTCCCTGTGTTGGTGTGAGTCGCCTAGAAAACAAGTGGGAAAATTTTCAGGCACGTGTCTGTGTGTTTTTACTGGATAACAATATACCAAGAGTATACCTTAGCTAAAGAGGTGTGCTTCAGTTTAATCAACAGATAGGTAACATGGAAACTTTTACCAAACTGACTGTATCTGTGAAGAATCCAGGGGATATGTGCAGTGCTGCTCAGGCAGAGAACTGCAAGCATAGACCACTGAAGTCAGGATCCTTTCTAAATTAAACGTTATGCTTTCGTTCATTGCTGTTGACTTTTATAGTGTTTTGTGGGATGTGAAAATCATGAAATTCAGGCTCAAGTGGCCATTTCATTGAGAATTTAAATCCATAATGTTGAGCTGCCTGTCCTAACACGCTGTTCATGCCACAGTGTTGCCAGTGAGCAAGCATGGAACTGCTGGGAACAGTGTCATAGTGTCTTGTAAAGCAGAAAGGACCTGTAAAGGTGCATTTCATTTTTAATGGGATATCAATCTGTGAATTTGTGGATGTCTCTGATAATACCATCTTTGTTCATTTGGAAAATCTGCCAAAAAGTACGACCAGTTACTTCCCCTGGGATTACTGTCATTGGTTTTGTTTGCAGGGATACAAAAGGGGATGGATATTTCCAAACAACTGCCAAACAGGGCTGACGTGGAGCAGACACCCCTGAAAAGTCACATTTTCAGGAGTTAGTTTTAAAAGAATTAGGCTCTAAAACATGGAGATTTTCTGAAGACTAAACTTGCAAATCCTGTAGTATCACCTTGAAGTCATATTTTATACTGTGACATTTGTTGCTGCTCTAGCTTTCTCAGTGACTGTATAAATTGCTTTTGCAAGCAGAAATTTATTGCATATACACGATGCAGCTCTCTTGATTTTGCACCTCCATCACTCCCCCAACTCCTCCCCAAAACAGATGTTGCTATAAAGTGATATGTTGCTTGTTCCTGAACTTTTCTGAATGATTGTGGTGGCATTTCTAATATTTCTGAGAGGCAAGTGCAGCAGGTGCTGTTTCACTGAGTCAATGAAATACATTTTACCACACCAAAAAAAATCCAGCTATGATTTTGTAATTGTTGTTGCTTCCCTTGTTCAGCTACAAAGCCAGTCATTCTGGTCAGTCTGTTCCTCATTCTTAACTCCCAGGATCCTAGTGGGTTTTGTTGTGGGTGGTGAACAAGTATCTCAAGAGATTTGAACAGTTTTGCTAGGCTAACTTGTCAGGAGACATTTTTGGTTTATTTCTATGTCCTGTTTTAAATTCTCTTTGAGTAGCCTTTAAGCAAACATAACATACTCAACCCAGGTGGATTTTCTATGAGGCATATTTGGGCTTCCTTTCTGCTGTGGCTTACTTGAGGTGAGATCTGTTATTCTGCTGCTTCTGTTGTGGTTTTTTATTGTTTTTCTGATTCTTCTTGAACAGATCTGTAGAAAAGGATTCAGGCAAATTTCATTCCAGGTTTATATTCTTTTGTCTTCTACTGAAGCAGTGAAACAAAATTACAATGTCTCATACATGATTTCTGCCTTAGACAAAGCTCAAGTAAGTTTTCAGAGTCCATACTTTCTTTGACCTTGCCCCCACGCTTTCTTCACCATTCATATCTTATGAAAAATGCTGTACTCCAAACCAGTACTGAATTTCCAATATATATGAAGTTTATTTTAAATATCACAGCAGTGCCTTTCCATAATTTTCCTTATGCTTTTGAAGAATCGAAGTTGTTCCCATCAATCACTCTGCACTTTTACACAAGTAGCTTCTGTGAAAATATACGTAGTCATCTGTTTTAAAGAACAAAATAATAACTCTGTCTCTGCAGAATATTCATAAATACTCAGAGCTTATGCTTCTGCCATGACCTGCTGAATTGGTCATGGTTCGTTAGGTCACGGTTTGAGGAGCTGCAGATGTTTGGACATGGGGTTTTAATTTGATCCATTATGGTAATTTAAGTCATCCTTGACACTGTGATCTGGATCCATATCTAAATTTTGAAAATGTTACAGTCCTATCAATGCTAACATTATTAAATGATACATTTTTCAGTGTTTGAGATTGCTTTCTTCACACTGTTGGTTGCAGCTGCCACTACGAAGCATTAACGTCATGATATCTTTTCCATTACCATTTATAAAACAATCATAGCCATAGGCATCATTCTCAGGGACAACCAGAAAGCCAGTCACAGTACAGTATTTTATAGCTGTGTGTTTAATTCTGTATACTAATTACCACAAATGCGTTGCTGAAATTAATGTCTTTTGCTAAGCCAGACCCCATAAGTTGTGCAGTTAAAACTGATTCAAGTAAGCTTAGGAGTAGCCTGTGGGAAATGCAGCAGCTGTTACTAAAATTGTTTCAGTTTTTAGAAGGGGCCTTTGAAGCCTCAGAGATATGACTTTAATATATTTGAGAAGAAATAATTACAGGGAGCCGTGATTTCCAGATTTATTTTAGCATACTTGTGAAGCATTCAGTCTGTACAGTCATCTAGATCTTCCCAAATTGAATCAGATATTAAAATGCCTGGAGTCAGAGACCATCACTTATTACATTGTCTCTGGGGAAAAGGGTGTCTGGTAGAAGATTCTTACGTCATTTGGCTGCTGCTGATTCATCCAAGTGGTGTTATTTGCATTTACTCTAGAATTGAACTGGAAACTGCAGCAGTAAAATGTTTGCTGAAAAAAAGGGAGAAAGAGTATGGGGAAAATTGTAATTTATGACAATGAGATAAATATTTATAACTGAAATAGTTGCAGGAAATGTAAGCTTTTAGAATAGAAAAAAAGAGAGGAGATAGTGAATCTTGAATCGTCTAAGCTTGAAATTCTAAACATCAACCCAGGGAATTTATGACTGTATCATTTTGCATATCTCAGCCCAACATTTCCTTCTCCCACAAATAGAAACTTTATTTGGTATTGATTAGTCTTTTCTATTTCTCAGTGACTCAGATTCCTTATTTATATCTACATTTGTCTAACTATCTCATGACATGAGGTTTCATTCTTGAAAGTGCAGATATGTTCTCTTGCAAATATCACAGTGGAATTTAGAAAGTGATGTTTACCCATGTCAGCCGAGCAAAAGCACTCAGAACTAGCTATCTCTATGTTCAATTAAGTCAGTGCTAAAAAAAAAACCCACAAAATACATTCTGTAAGATCTTGATGGGCTTGTAATTTATGTCAATATATGATTTGGTTTAGTGATGAATTCATGGATTTCAGAAAATTAGGATAAATTCAGACCTATGATTTATCCATAAAGTGCATGGTGTAAGTGCAAGAGGTCTCAAGAAGGAAACTGCAAAGTATCCTTCCATGTTCACAAATGGGTGATGTCATCTTGCTTTTCAGTTTCTTCAATTATCCTGATTTAGTTTAGACAATTCAATTGATAAAAGAAGATTACTCCTTTTTAAATTTACTGTTTAGCTTCTATTCACTGAGGATATTAAAAAGAAGCTAGCTGTGTTTTAGCTCTGAGTCTTCAGCATTAAAAGTAATGCTGAATGAAGTAATATATGTTTCTTTGATCGCATTTGTACTGTAGTGAGTGCCAGGCTGATGTTTCTCATGTGTTCCTTGAACTCTCATGAATGAAAGTGCTGTGGCAACTTTGTATCAAAACAGACTAGTTATTGCCTGCATCTACATGTAGTAAAATGCAGGAAGGTGTTCTTTTGTGCCACCTTTGCTGTGTTGAGCCTGGACAGAGCTTTGCCTTTCTTCTTCTATGGGCTTTATTCTGTGAAACTTAATTCAGTTGTTCCTAATTATTCAGATAACTGTTCAGATAATTCATATAGCCTAAAACCAGAATCTGGACTGCTTTCATCCCTTTTCTGAGGGGTCTTAGAGGAGCACTCATAGAAAAATGGGTCACATCTCAGAAGACACTTAATGAGGCAGATGTTGACCCAGTCCAGGGGGAAAGAAGTAAACAAAAATGGAACCCAAAGAAGCCGTCCTAAAGAGAACATTCTCTAGTGCACTGTTCAAGTCAGTATTAGAAGCAAACCTTTCTTATCCTTATGCCAACTATTAAATAATACTTCAGTCAGGTTAAATACTAAATTAGCTTCTAGCAATGCCATCAGTAAGGTACAGCATTTTCTCTATTTTGGAAATATAAACAAATCCGTACATCCAAGAATTTTGGTAGACTGGTGGTTTAAAAAATTGAAAATAAATAATTGCCTAAAATTATTTCTACATTCTATTAAAGAAAAACTTCATTGATAGCCTATGTCTCAAATCTTTAAATGGTCAGCGAGCAATATCGATCCATTGCAGGGTGTGAGGACTGTGGGTGGGGTGATGTATGTAGTCATGCAGTGGAGGAGAGGGTTTCTGCAGTAATGGCCTCAGAAATAAACCTTGCAAAAGCTCCACAGTGCATAATCTTGCATTTAAATAATTATTTCTGAGACTGGCACCATGGAGAAGCAACTGTTTCATCCAGCTAACTCCCTGCGATCTGATTGTGTGATCATAAATCAGCATTCCCATCATTACCTATTTCCCGGGTGAAAACTGGTTACAAAAAGATCAATCTTTTGCTGGAAATACTTTCACTTAAATGATTCATAGGATCCTGTTTATTATGAGGAAATATTTACATGAATTTTTTCAATTCATTTTGATTCATTGACTTTCATTCAGGTTCAGAATGAAAATAAATGCTGGAATGAGCTGCAGAGGAGATGTTCCATTTTCTGGCCACCTCTAGGGTTGCCATCAATTATTCACAGTAATGTTTTATAACTTCTGGTAAATTTTTCTTCCAACACACTACAAATATGATGGAAGTATCTGCAGTAAATAGAAGGGGAAAGCAGGCACGTTACATGATTTTCCAGGAGTGACACAAGAACAAGCTACAAGCAGAGCAGCCATGGACTCAATTGACACTTGGCGTGACCTCAGCTCAGGCACGACAGTTAACAGATTTTAAGAGAGTGAGTCTTGATCACTCCAACTGGGTAGCTGGGTTCCGTTTAATATTATAATGGATTTACAGTCACCAGTATGCTGGGAGGGGAAGGTATGCGGTATGTTCTGGCTTATACATAACACAGAGCTTAGAACAAAGCACCTGTAGGGCAGGACAGTCAGGAGTAGTTTTCCAGAGCAGATAACACTGGACCAGCATGAAATTGTAGTCCAAGGCCTTTAAGTGGTCTATTGCTAAGTATTCATGGAGCAGAGAGGCTCCTGAGTTCAGGCAGCATGGATTTTTTAGAGAAAGGTTGGGTTTCCTCATGCAAATTGTGATAGTGGTGTCATTTGTAAGGGGTGAGCATTTTCTGGGCTGGGACACTGCTGTAGTATTTTAAGGTGTGAAAGATGTTTCAGGCAGCATTCATCTATGATGTAGTTGCAGCCCCCAAGTGACTTTCCAAAAGGTTTTGTTCAGCACAGTTTCCTCTGCTTATACAGCAGCTCTCTTCCACTTACATGGATCCTCAGACTGTGCCTTTTCAAGATGGGGTTAAATATACAGAAAGAAACATAGCAGTTAGAGAAAAAAATAAACATTAAAGTTTTTTCACAGTCTAAATATGACTCAATTCATTGTTCCAATAACATCCCAGTTCTTGAAATTAAATTGTCAGAATGAGGTCCATCAGAGAAATTCAAAGGCATTTAGGCATTTTACTCCTATTGAGTTAGCCACCTGAATATCCTAAAAAAGCTAACCCCCTCTTCAAAAAGGAGCTTCATTAAGCTCTAAATGCAGTATGCAAATTGCTTTTATAACCTCTTCCTTTTTACTGACTGCTTTTGCATAATGTAACAACAGGGCTTTGAGATTCATGCTGTGCTGTTTCTGCTGGGCAATCCATATACATACCCACATTGCAGAAGAGTGATAAAGCTTTCTCTTTCCTCGTGTAAGATCAGATCCTTTAAGCAGCCACTGCCTGTCTTGCGAGGGGGAAAGGCAGCATAGTCATAATTTTGAATAAAAATCTACTCAGTTTATTTCCTTCCATCCACAATATGCACCTAAAACATATCAAGCAAAAGATTCTCTTAGGAGAAAGAGTTAATAACCATTTTGTCACAAAATCAAGTTTTAAAGTTAATGATGTTTACAAAAAAGTTTATTTTAGCATTAGCACTTTGAAATAAACAGTATGCAAATAAATGATCCTTTGGTTAACATTCATTTTCAGGAGCCTTTCTAGGTGTTTCAGAACTAATGAATTGCTGCCAAAAAGGCTAACATGCAGAAACAAAAAGGCATTTATATTCTGCATCAGGCTTTCCAAAGTCCACTGAAGTCAGTGGGGAGCAGCTACGCTGCTTCAGTGAACAGTATTTCAGATCTGAATGGAGAGCATGCCTGGAAGAAAGGATTTCCTGTTTCTTTAAATGGGATCAATTTAATCCCCTCCCTGCCTCTCCCTTCTTGCTTTATAGGGGCCAGTTGAGCTTAGCCCCAGGCAGTTTTGTCTCTATTGAGGCAAACTGTAGAGCAATGCATGAGTTACTTCTAAGAGGTTATGAGTCTGGTTTTAAGGTATTTGCAAGTTTCCCTTGGTATATTCTGGCTTCCCATTCTTGCACCTAGCTCATGCTCAGCTGCAGCACTGTTCATAACCACAGTTGTGCTAAGGTTAATTAAACTTAAAAGGTGATTCCTGCTCAACTGGCTGTTGGTTACAAAAAGGTCATCACTTGCTTGGGTATTGTTTACATCAGCTTTTCCATACTTTATAGACATAGGATATAAATGTTCAAAGTTAGTGTAATGTGGCTCCTGCTGTATGTTCTTACAATACAACCAGGTGAACAGCAGGTGTATTATGCAGAACAGCCTCTACCAGAATAAAGCCATAATTGAAATGGACATTGATGTCACTGAACAATTTATCTTCCTTAAAAGGGTTTTGCTTTACAAAAGAAGCTAATTTAGTCTGGGAAATTAAATTGACAGCCATGTGGGAATATTTGTCTAATTCACTTACAGAGTTGTATCATTAACTATGATTGTTTGATCAATATTTACAAAACAGTAGAATTTACTCTGTTGACAGATGTCAGAGTTCCTCTCCTCATTAAGGAAAGTAGATTGTTTGTGGGTGACCTGGAACAGCATCTGCCTCTTTAGAGACTCAAAATGCTAATATGGTAATAATAATGGATTTTCAGATGCATGATGCAGTTTTCCATAATCTTTTAGTAGGCAGCTAAAACCAGGAAAAACTCTTCCAAAATCCATAATATTAATATGTACAAAATACAGAGGATTTGTATCCTTACAGCGTTGGATAAAACCTGGGGGATGCCAAACCTCCTGCATCTAACAAAGTATTTACTTCTGTTCTCTGGTTACATGTGGATAGTAGCAAAGAGAGTGCTTAGAAGAAGGAACTACTTCTGCAATTCCATGTGTACTGCTAACCCTCTTCTCCTTCTTTAATTGTGCCATATTTTTAGTCTTGTATCTGTTTCACTCTGCTTCCATCATGTCCATTTTACTGCTTCAATCTGTAGAAACTTGTGAAAGCCCTATGGAAGCTTAACACAGGACAAATGTATTGTAGACAAGTACAAGTAATTACTCTGATTTAAAAAAAATCCTACATGGTCATACTTAAATAATACAGAAAATACTTTTCTGTTCACCTTCAGAGATTTCATTCATTTATGTTGCAGTTTGCTGGGGATAAGGGTTACCCGTAGTGATAAAGAGTCCAGAGGGTAGTGGCGGAGCAGTTAGTCGACTCAATATGAGTGATAGAACAAACTCCATTTATTATGCTACAAACCCGTATTTATACACTGTTACAAGCACCTTTGTTGTCCACACTCTCCTTTTACATATCATTGACTAACGGCTGCTGTCCATGGTCATAAGTCCAATTGTTAATTGGATAGTTCTTTCTCATCACTTCTTGGATCCATATCTTGCCGACAACAGGAACTTCT
>JASSUY010034923.1:0-14429 GCA_032466535.1 Forpus xanthops | reverse complement strand
GGTCCCTCACCCGAGCTCAAGTTGGCGGCGGAGGCCTCATTGCCCTCACCCAATATGGTGGCGGCAGCTTCGCGCTACGCGACGTGCCGTGGCGGCGGTGAAGCGGGAGGCGCCATGCCGCTGGCGGGCAGGCGGTGGGCCCGGCGCGGAGGGGAACTGCGAGCCCCGACCCCTTGTCCCGGGGGTCACCTGGAGCTACCGGCGCTGCCTCCATTTTCTCAATCCGGTACGGGTGCCGCAGACAGAGCTCTGGGAGCCTGTTTCCAGGGAGAAGGCCGGCGCGGTGTAGGAGGGAGCACCTCCAACCCTCTAGCTGCAAAACCTGGGTGCATCACAAGTCACCGCCATCGCAGCAACCGGCTTCTTCGCTGAGCCGGCAGCAGCCGGTCCCCGTCGCCTGCCCACAACCAACATGGCCACCGCCGCCTCCCTCCACAGTCTCGCGGGAGGTCCCCCGCTGTCGGTAAGAGCAGGGAGAGAACGGTTCTCGCGAGAGCTGCGGGAGGCGGCGGCGGTGGCGATGGCGGACGGGGCGGGTAGCAACGGGGACGCCGCGGTGCTGCCGGTGGGCAAGGAGGCGGGTGAGGAGCCGGGGAGCGCGGAGGTGGGGTTGGAGGTGCGGGGCTGGCCGGGCCGCTGACGGCCTGGCTGTGTGCGGTGTCTATGTGTGTCCCGCAGTGGAGCGCCTGATCCGGGAGAACGGGCACATCTTCACGGAGGCGCAGTGCAAGGTGTGCAGCGCGCTGCTCATCTCCGAGTCCCAGAGGCTGGCTCACTACCAGGTAGGGAGCGGGGACCGCCGCCCGCCGCCGCCGGGCACCGCGGGGCGCTGAGCAGCGGGCGGGCCCGGTCTCTGTCTGCTTTCCGCAGAGCAAGAAGCACGCCAACAAGGTGAGGCGGTACCTGTCCATCCACGGCGGGGAGGAGCGCGGCCCCGGGAAGAAGATGAAGCTGGATGCGAAGCAGGTGAGGGGGTAGAACTGAAATACCTGGGGCCTGCTGGGCTGGAGGCTGTTGTACGGCCTCGGCACTTTTATAGGTGAGATGGGGATGAGCTCTTAGGTGCAAGTTCTTCCCTGTGAGGGTGCTGAGGTGCTGGCACAGTGTGCGCAGAGAAGTTGTGGCTGCCTCATTGCTGGCAGTGTTCAAGGCCGGGTTGGATGGGGCTTGGAGCAGCCTGCTCTTAGTGGAAGGAGTCCCTGCCTGTGGCAGGGGTTGGAGCTGGATGAGCTTTGAGGTCCTTCCCAACCCAAACCATCTTTATGAGTATGAAAACACTTGGAGAGAAACTGTGATAAGTGGAGAGTTTGATGGTAGGTGTGTCGTTGGGCCTTGTCCTGCTGCCCTTCCCATTTCAGTAGCCTCTGTATGTCTTCCCAATTAAACAAACACATGTTGCTTTTTAGTGGTAGTCTTGCTCAAAAGGACAAGGAAGAGCTGAATGGGAGCAACAGCTTGTCAGGAGTGTCATTGCACAATGTTTACTGTCAGGAAAGTGTGTTGGGTTGACCGTCTACTGGGACTCTCCTTCCCGAGCAATCTGGTTTATACTTATGTAGGTTTCCTTGGCCAATAGCTGGAGCCTGTTGGTCAGTAAAGGCACCACATTCCACTCGGCCATCTGTCTGCCCCGTGACTCATTTGGGAAACAGATTCTACTTCTATGATTGCTTCAGCTTTAATCCCTAACTCCCCAACATTTGCGGGCTGGGGGAGGGGGAATAAAGGCAGATGCCTTCACACATAGTGTTAGGCTTAGAAATGACTGCTGCCGCTGCTCCACCAGCATCGTGTTGCAGATGACCCAGTTGATAGTGGTGTTTGTGTTGCTCAGTTCACACCTCGCAGAGTAAAAGGCTGCCTGTTCCAATTCTAGCAGCCACAAACTTAACCTTATCCTTAATCCAGCCTGCTCAGTCACACTTCTTTAACTTAACACGGGTGTCTCCGATTACCTTGTTTCTTTAGACCCCCAAACCTTAGTGTTTCTTCTTAGCACAAGAAGGTTGGATGAGGTGACCTGCAGAGATCCCTCCCAGCCTCAGCCCCTCCGCGGTTCTGTGTGCACAGGATAGCAAGCAAGAAGGCAGCAACGAGGAAGATAGGAACAAGTGTTGTCCCATCTGCAACATGACCTTCTCCTCGCCAGCGGTGGCAACATCTCATTACTTGGGCAAGACTCATGCCAAGAACATGAAGCAGCAGTCCCCCAGACTGGAAGGTATGACTGTCTGCAGTGCCTGCAGATTGTACTGAGAGGCTGTTGAAGCCATATAAAAGTCAAGAGGTTCATTGGTCCCCAAGTGTAAGCTGTTGTGAGGATGTGTGCACTCTTTGCTGTGAAGCAGAGTAAGCCAGCAGTACACTTCCAGAAACTCAGCCTCTCGAAAGCCTGCTTGGTAGGCTGGCGTTGGCAGAACCTTGTGTGTTGTTTTGTGTTGCTTTGTTGAGGAGAAATGCAGCTTGTGGCAGCGTTGTACCTGTCTCTGTGTGTAGAAACGTTTGTCACAGGTTACAGTGCTCATGAAAATCTTACAGGGACTGAAGTAATGGGTGAAACTTGGATACGGCAAATTCATCAAGGCTAATCAGCTGCAAAGATGGGGCCTCTGGAGTTCAAGAACTTGTAAGCTGCAGATAGCTGGGAATTGGGAGAGTGTAACTGGGAAACATCAATGCATGCTTATCCTGACCTTGTGTTTTTCCCACGGCACCTACTGCTGGCTGCTCTCATGATGTGAGGCAGTCCAGGCAGACCTCGGGTCTGACCCAGTGCAGCTGCCTGAGTGTCTCAGGCAGAAGAGCCCAAAGGATTGGGGGGTAGACCAGCTGTTTAGGGCAGGAAGTCAGCCGAGAGCTTGGGGTGCTGTAGCTGCTCAGGATGGAGGAAGAACTCAGCCTTTGAGTGCACCTGAGGGTAGCAGCTTGTACTAGCTCTGAGCTGGGATCTTCCAGGCAGAAAGTGTCCCAGGGCTTTCTGTTGCACAGCAAAGCCACCTCTGGGGTCAGGGTGGCCCATGGGAATGAGCAGAGCCCTTCAGGAAGAGGAGGATGTACATGAGCAGTCTGGTGCGTACCTTCCATTTCGGCACGAGAGGAGCTCTCTGATGCTTAGAAGGTTCCTTGCTAAGGTCTTTGTCACCTTGTAATGAGAGGGTGCAGGTTTCTCCATCAGGTAGAAGAGCCGCTTCTCCGTGTGGATTCACCGCGTCAGACCTGGCCCATTCATGCTATTTCTCAGGCAGAACTCCTCGTGGTTCAGGATCAAGTCCTGCAGCTGCACCATGTTTCCCAAAACATTCTTCTCTTTGCTGCGCAGGGACTGGTACCCATATTCTAGCTGAGTGGTGGTAAGAGAAGGTGGAAGCTGCTTCATATCTAGGGTTTCTTGAATATAGCCATGCTTGTGTTAAAGAAAAGTACTCAAATCTGTTGGGGTTTTTTTAAGCTTAGAAGTTTTCCTGGCCTACTCTTGTCTCACCACACACCATTCAGTTCTGCAGTGTTAAGGGATGAGGTAGGAGCAATGTGAATTTATCTAGATGGTTTACATTCTCTGGGTTTGGGTTTCAGGTGTAGTGGGCTATTTTTTTTAATGTGTGTTTTAGGGAAATGATGTGACTGTTCTTTACCTCTGAGTTTTGTGACTGACCAGGAGTTTGGATTCACCCTACAGAAGCAGTGCCCCCACTGAAACATCCTGCTGCACTCCCCACCTCCACTGCATCTTCGAATGAAGAAAACAAGGACATTACTGACCCAGACAAGTTCTGTAGCCTCTGCCACGCCACTTTCAACAACCCCCTTATGGCAAAACAGCATTATGTAGGCAAGAAGCACAGAAAGCAAGAGACCAAACACAAGCTGATGGCACACTATGGCCGGACCCCTGATGCACCAGCATCGTCCTTCATGGGTGAGTTCTCAGCAGGCAGGGAATAAATAGCTTGGGAGCAGCAGTATGTGTCTGACAGGTCTTTGGATGAGAGTCTGTGTGGAGGGAGAGGGGAGAATTGCTTATGATGAGGATCTTGATTATATGCCCTAAGATTGATTTGGTTGATGTTCTAACCCCCTGGCAGCAGAACAGGTTTTAGATTGTAGCTACTCGTGACAAGCTTTGTGCTGTATTTTGCAATGTTGTCTAATCAAGGATGTTGATCCAGGGATTTTGGCCAGTGCGGTTTCCAGCTAGGTGATTGCATCCAAAATGGAAAGATAAAAGTGGCATTTGATGCTTCAAAAAACATCTTTGGAGGGGACTAGCCAAAGATGGAAGAAATAGGTTTAACTGCACCTGCTGCTTCAAAGCACATGAAAGCCAGAGAGATTTCTCCCTGGATGCTTTTCTGCCTCTGTGTGGGCACTTCATCTGATGAACTAATGCAACTTTCTCTGCAGCCAGCAGGAATGTGGGGGAAAAAATAAAAAGAGCTATTAAGGAGGAACTTTAGGCAGACAGTTAAAACTCATTTGGTTTATGATCTGCTGCTTATGAGCACTTCTACACAATGAAGGCCCTTAGAGTCCAGTAAAAGCATTAGGAGCTCACAGTAAACTCCCTTGTTCCTCCCAGCAGCCTTCTGTTGGGCCAAGAAGTCTAGTACCTGCTGGAGGCTTGAAGTAAATAATAAGCAGGCAAATCATCGTTAAATCTTCTTTGAGGCCTTTGTTCTGTGTTATAAAAACCCACACAAGCAGAAGATTAATTATTCTAATTCTTTTCAGGCCACCTTTAGATACCAGTAGCACTTATGAGAAATGAGGCTCAATTATCCAAGTAATATTGCTTCCCACCTCATGTAGTCGTGTGGGAGATGGAAGGTGCTTGCTCTCCAGCAGTACCCATCTGCTCTTCACCTAATTAGTGAGCTCTGATGAATGGGTCCAATCAGCGTGAGTCAGATGCTGACAGTGGCAGAGCCACAGCCTGGGCAGGTAGGCAGTGTCCTCACCTGCCTGATGGATGTGTCCCATCAAGTGCCAGCAGAGACCCAGTACTTAAGGATGCAGCTCCGTGGACCTTGGGCCATTCAGGAGAGGTTTTGGAGTCAGGGGCTACTTGGATGTGATGGGCTGCAGTCAGAGGTGTTTTCTTCTGCTCTCTCCGCCCACCTGTGTGTCCTAACAGCCATGCCTGTCCCTAAACTCCTCTCTGCTGGGACCTGTCTGGCAGCAGGTAAAGATGTGTTCTTTGCAGTGCAACACCAAGGTATTTGTCTGCTTAAAGCTCCTCTAGGAGCTGCCTGTTTGGGGTGCAGGCAAGCAGTTCAAACAACTGCACACTGCTGTTTGCCAGATTTACAACAGAGAGATCCTGACTTGATCGTGCAGGGCAGCAGACGTGAGGGCTGTGTCAGCTACTCTGGCCTTTCCTGCCCAAGTCCATCTCTGGTTTGAGAGCTGGATGTCTCACTGGAGTCTGAAACCTTCCTGAGGTGTAGCAGGCAAGTGGGGAAATGTCTGCTACATCATGTGCTGTGCTTCTCACTCAGTGATTATGCTGCTCTGCACCCCTGGGGTGAGTCTGCCCTTTCACCTTAAGGAACTGTTTTCCTTGCAAGACAGGCAAGAGCCTTTCCCCAGCGAGCCCAAATACAGGAGCACTTAATGTCTTGAGGACAACTGCCAGGATTTTCCCCTGTTACAGACTCCTGTGCTGAGCTGTGCTGCCATGCTTGCCTGCTTGGTATCTGTGACCTCCTGAACTTTAATTCCAGCTGGAGTTGTCATGTTACAGTAAACCATTGATCTGTCTGGTACTACTATTGTTGGAAACCTTTTTTTTTTGGCAGTTAACTGATACTCTGAGTGTAACCAAACTGCTTCAGGAGAGAGCTTAATATTCAGTTGGCACCTGAGCAAGGCTTAGCAGAATGCTGCACTGTGGAGCTGGACGTTGTGTGTAATCTCTTCTGGCTGCTTATTTTTTATCGAAACACTACAAGCTTACAAATTACCTTCCTCATTTTCTGTTTGAGATGTACAGATCAGAAAGAGTGGGAAATTGGGAGATAAATGTTGTTGCAGTGTATCAGGGTTGGTGTACTAATGCTGAGACTTTTACTATGTCTGATACTCTGTTTATAAGAAATGTGTCTTTGCTTTTATAGATAAACAGATCCATGTTCTGACCAGGAAAGCATTTCTGGCTTAGGGATTCTCTCACAGTGACTGGCTGTGAGGTGGGTTAGTGGGGTTCAGCGTGCTCCCCATCTTGTCAGGTTCTTGATTTGCTCTTTGTTCAGCAGTTGTTTAACACATCAGGTGATTGTCTCACTTGTTTCTAACTTAGGCACCAAGTTGTTGGCTAGCTGTGTGTACTAATACTGCTGTCTGTTTCAGCTGGGAAGGGGTACCCCTGCAGCACATGTAACATAGTACTGAACTCCATAGAGCAGTACCAAGCTCACATCAGTGGCTTCAAACACAAGAATCAGTAAGTAACCTTCTTGTCTAAGAGTGTTTCCAGCCTCACTGTTCAAATCAGTGGCTTAAATATAACTTGAAATGCAGTTTTCAATGTGTATTTCCAGCTGACTTGTAATCAGAACGGCAGGGTTGGTGCAAGCTTGTGCCGTTTGTCCTGGAGCCGATTCACTTCAGCAGCTCCCTCTGCAGACAGCTCTGGGATGCTGCTGAAGTAGAAGTTCCCTGCAGGTGGTTTTGGGTCTTGATAGCTCAGCATAATGTGGACCTTTGCAGGGAGCTTGTCCAGCCTGACACCCATTAAACACGGTTTTTGTAACAACTAAGGCTTTAATTTCATTAAAGCCTGGCTCAGGGGGGATCTTTTTGCCATTCTAATCTCTCTTGGGATTGCTCATCTTAAAACTTGGCATGTAGTCAGAACCAAGGCTATATTCCTGAGCTCGCTGTCACAGTTGGTGAGTTAAATAATGGCATCGCTGCATACATGATTAATAAAAAAGGAAAAATTAGGCTGCCAGATGGTTAATACAAAAAGTACTTGTTCTGGACACTGTCAAAGTTCAGGTCTCTTAATTTCAAAGCATTTGCTAAAAGAGGCTCAGTAATGAGCTTGGATTGCTTAGAGAGGAGCGTACAGGAAAGTAGTATTGGGAAAATCCTACCTGAAGCGAGGACAGACTCCTAGGCAAATTTCCCAGGGAAGATGGGAGGAAAACTGGGATCACTTGTTGCCTGTCTGTGGAATAAGAGCCCCATGCTCCCTTGGCTCTCTGGAGTACCTGTTTGGAAGACACATGCTCCATCTGTCAGCCTAGGCAAGTTTTGGCTCTTGAATGGCACAACTGGACCAGTGAATAACAAGTATCCCATTCTAGACAGATAACACAGAGGGTGTTCCCAACACACGCACACATAAATGTTCCCTTGAAGGACATGGACGTTATCTGAGTGTCTGCAACCACACAGCTCCCTTTCAGAACACTTTTTCTGGATCCAGCCATTCAGTCCTGCTCCAGGCCAGCTTCTGCAGCCTGAAGAGAGGCAGGACACTTGCTCTGTAATGAAAGCTCTATAACAGCCCTCAAGTGGTGCGGTACCTCATTCTGCCATGCTAAAGGTGTCTGTTTACACACAGGCATGGAGGACAAGGATGCACTTGGAAGCTGTTTCTGGCAAGTTGTTGACTTGGCTGCAGTAGGCTGTTGCTCCACTGACTGCCATGCCTGCTGAGCACTGATTGCAGCTGGCAGGTTTCAGAGCACTTCTGACATTGTCTCCTTTTTTTCCCCTTCTCTTCCTTTCACTCCCTTCAATGTCCAGGATGCCAGGAGCAGTGTCGGTTGTTGGACCATTCCAGCCCCAGCAGTATGTCCGGGAAGAGTCAACTGCCCCAGGAGGCTACAGTTATTTCAGCCAAGACTTCTAGAGCAAGTTGCAGCACTGTTCTTGGAGTTGTTGGTGGCCCAAGAACGCACATCCTTTGCCAGCCCACAATGGTTTCATTATCCCTCTGGATAATCAAAGCCCTACCCTCCCGTATGCACCCGTTGAGCAGAACGGGGACTGAATCTGTCAGGAAAAGGATCCAGCTGGAAAAGACTTGCTAGACAGCAAATACTTCACTCCCTTAGAGTAGTTTTCATTGTGTAATTGCTTCCTGTGAAGGTGGGTGCGGTGTGAGAGGAAGTGTGTACCTGGTTAAAGGAGGGTTTGGCAACAAGCTGGTAGTGGCCACCTCCTCCCTCACCAGAGCAAATAATGGATTCCTGCACCTGGAGGGCAACATCCCATGCTCGGAGGTGGCTTTTGCTGGAGGAGAGCTTCTCTAGACCATGGCGAGCAGCGTGGGTAGGACACAGTGCAGGCTGCTTGGCTTTGTATAGGTTAAGTAGGAAATAACCAGTGTGGCATCTCCTTCCGTGCCTCCTCCAGTCAGGTTTGTGTGCAGGGTTTCATAGTCACTGATTGCCATCAGAGCCTTTTGCAGCCGCTGATTCTGGAGCTGGGTTATTTGGGTCTGTCTCGCATGTAGTACCAACTTCTAGTGTGTAAACTGCTGCTGGTGGGAGCACAGGGCTGCAAGAAGGGTTAGAGCTTCTGGCTCACCCCAACCCTCTGCTCCGAGGGTTTCCACATGGAAGGAAGTAACTGTTCAGCCTGGTTTCCTATGGAAACAGGTGTATGTGATCATTCATGGTGTGTGTCTTTGCCCCCTGTAAACTCAACCAAACTTGGCAGCGGTGGAGATCTCCAAGGTCTGAATGCAATCAGCAGAGGAAGGTAGAGCAGTGAGTTCAGCTTTTAATTCTGTCAGGGTTTGCATGGAAGTGCAGCATTTTCCTTACTGCTACCAAAATACTCTGGGGAATGAGGGTTTTAAGAGGAAAGAGAAAGAATAAAGCTAGATGCAGCAGAAAACTATGGCATAACACAGTCAAATCATGACCTGACTTAAAATCCACAGTCTTTGGAAACCTGCCTTGGTTAGTCCTTCATTAGACACTGCTTGCCCAGCTCTCTTCTACAGTTCTTACACATTTCTGCCATCCCAGAAAAGGGGTGCTCTGTATTTCAACCCCAGAAATTAAGACCGATGGTCTCTTCATGGTGCTAATGTACCAGATCTGTTAGAAAAGGCCCCAGAAGGAAGAGCAGCACCTGAGACCTGCTGTATGTTTTGGACGAGTTCTTTAGATGCCTTGCTTTAAGCTAAAGCATTGCCTGTTCTCTGCTAACCCACCACAAGAGTCCAGGCATTGGGGTGCTCTCATGGTCAGTGCCAGTGCTCTGGGTCAAGCATTGCATGTCCCAGCATGCCAGGGCAGGCTGAGCCAGGCTGTTGCCTCCTGCCTTGCCCCAGCAGCTGCTGGAGGACCCTCTGGGCCCTCGTAGGTTGTGTGCCAGGGGAGCAGCTGAGCTGTGCTGGAGAGGCACTTCCCAAATCCGCTGGTCAGGTTAAGTAAGGGGAGAGCGAGCTGTTTGCTAATCTCAGTGCTTGGAGTGCTTGTCTTCCCTTCCCCACTCTAGGCCATGCATGAGCTTTGTTTTCCTTTACCCTGCACAGAATCTGCCATCTTCCCTTAGGACAGGCTCCTGCTGGTCTGGGTGCGCCTTCCTAATGTTTTCCAGGCTTGCTCCACTGCTGAGGCGTGGTGACCTTAGTCTCCTGCTACAGAGGGAGTCCTTCTAAACCTTGATCAGTGAGTAGAAAATGGTGGTGACCTGAAGGACACTGCGTGCCTGATAGCCCTGGATGGCCTCCAACTCCAATCTCTGCTGCTTCGCTCTCATCCTGCTGTACCAGGGCAGGTGCCCACTAGATGTGCTGTGCATCCACGCCAAGAGGGACCCATTTCCAGCACTGCCCAGTCCGGTGTGTCACTCCTGTCTGTGTACTGACAGCTTTGCCTTCCCCTGTACACAGTGTTTATGTATCTGCTGTTTCCCTAAGGTGAAGCTCTCCAAATAGAGTGTTTATTACTACTTCTGGGTGCTGTCTCTCTGCTAGAGCCCTTCCTGGGATTTTGCCATACTTCAAAGCAAAGAACAGGATGCAGACACCTTTAAGGTATTTGGGAGGGGCGGGAAGCTTGTGTACCCATCTGCCCTCCAGGCCCTGCTGTCATCCTGTGGCACCCTGAGGTCCAGACTGAGGCAGTAAGTGCCTTCCTCTGTGCTGCTCTGGCGAGTCATGAGGCCTTGGGCACACCGCAGCCACCAAGGGGAAGACAGGACAGTCTGGGCTGGGAGTCTGCTGGCACTTGTGCAAGCTGTTGTGCAGCTTGTGCCGAAAACATCCGTGACTGATGCTAGGCTGTTGTGTGCTGCCAGAGCAGTGCGATGGCAAACACACAGTGCTCTGCTGCTGTCCTGTTGGGGGGCAGCTTGTTTGATGGGGCAGGCTTGGGAGGCAAGAGCCCATGGGACCGGTGTCCCTAGGACCAGTGTGCCCAGGAGCAGTGCAGGGCCTTGTGCTGGCACTGCCGTCGGCCGTGTGAGCAGTCCTGGGAGGGACAGGCTGTGTCTGCCTGCACACAGCTCTGCCGAGGCCATGTGCCAGCTGCTGCCAGCCTGTCCCTCGCTGACCCCTTCCCCTCCTCGCTGCAGGGCTGTGGGGTGTCTGACACCTCCCAGCCCTTCCCTGTGTGCAGGCGCTCACTGGGACAGGTGCAGCTGGTGGCTGTGGTGCTGCCTGTACCCCTGCCATGCCCCCTTTGCTGGCAGCAGGGTGGCTGGGAAGCCTCTGTGCTAGGGCAGCCACAACCAGGAGCCCCTGCCAGCTGTGCTGGTGGCTGCAATGGCCATGGTGGGTCCATGCCAGCCCCATCCCTCTGCTCCAAGTGTGTGCCGAAGTCACTGGTGTCCCCACTGATGGCTGCTCACCCTGCTGCTGGATGGCTCTTGAAGGGACCCCAGCACCATGGACACCCCCCGGAACGGGAGCCTTGCTGTGGGACCAGAGCCATCCCACATGCTGGGAGAGGCTGCGGATGGAGCGTGGCCCTTGTCCCCAGGCTGTGCCCCAGTGCTGAGCTGTCAGCCCTGTGCCCTGCCTGGCTCTGGCCAGGGCTGCCTAATCCTGCTCCTCACCACCAGGGCCTCTGCAAGCCGCAGCTCTCCGGGCTCAGGCTCTGGCTGCCTGCGCCGGGCTGAGCCCCAGCGCTGCTCAGCTGGCAGGCACCGTGGGGCACGGAGCCACCTACTAGCCACGTCCCCATGGAAGCGCTGCTGTGCTCTGCCCGTGCCACAGCCAGCTCCATGGAGCCAGCCTGGCCAAGGAGCTGCTGCTGCCCCAGGACCCCTGCAGCCGCGGCTGCAGCCCAAGCCGCTGCCATCCCTCGTGGCCCCGCTGGCTCCAGTGAGTAAATCAGGTGCAGATGTGCAGGCAGGGCCTGGAGCCTGCTCACGATAAGGGGCTGGGAGCAGCGGGGTGGCCCTGTTCCTGCATCGCAGCCCTCTGCTGCTGCCGCATCGCTCACCAAGAGCCACAGTGCAACAGAGGGATAGGGCTGGTTGGCAAACCTCCTGCTTGCTCGGCCCCTGGATGGGCACCATGGTGCTCAGCTCAGTGCATGCTGATGTGCCACATCCGCAGTGCCTGTCCTGGCTTCCTGGCACCCTGTGCCAGCTGCAGCCCCAGTGCTTCCCAGCACTACCAGGATGGGCAGGGGCCGCAGGGCTGTAGCAGGGATGAGGCATGGCACTGCCAGGCCGGCGCCAGCCCATGTGCGCTCAGCACAGCCTTCAGTGCCCAAATCTGTCAGTGTGCTGTGCTGGGGGCTTGGCCAGAGCCTGGGGTCCCTGGGGTCCCTGTCCATCAGCCCCCACACTGGGCCCCATGTTCTCAGCTCCCCAGAGGAAGGAGCATGTTCATGTTTGCCAAGTTCTGCCTGGTTAAACCTTAACCGGGCCGGGCTGCTCCATCCGTCCCTCCCAGCCGGAGATAAGGATCGGCAGGCAAGAGAGACCGGGGAGTGAGCACTGCCCCAGGCCCTGGCACTCACCTCCAGAGCAGGACCTGGACCCTGCAGAGCATCCTGCCTGGCCCTCTGGCCTGGCCCTGCCTGCCCCTGCAGGTCCCCGTTGATACAGGGACAGTGGGTTGTGGTCAGGACCAGAAGCCACCATGTGCCAAGGCCGGCCGGGCTGGATGGAGCCGTGTGCTCCGGGTCTGGCCTGACCCCTCAGCTCTGAGGGGTTCACATCTCCCCAGCACGTGGCATGAGCGTGCTCAGCCTCAGCCCCCAGGCCCTGTACATGTACAGGGTACAGGGAGCCCCAAACAGAGCCGTTCAGGGGAGGCCAAGAGAAACTTCCAGGAGGAAAGAGCCCCCCGGGCTCAGGCCCCCCCAGGAGCCACTGTGCCACAGGTGCCACCGCAGCGGGAGCGGCGGCGAGCGCTGGGGCCAGGCACAAGGGGCGGCTGTGTTCCCGCAGCCCCGGCTGCCTTCCAAGAGCAATATTGTTGGCACCAGCCAGGCTCCCGGAGCCGGCAGCGCATACACGGGCCTTTCATGAGGGGAGCGGGATGATTTACTGCCTGGGGGAAGGGGCAGGGGCGGGAGGATGGAGCCCCAGAGCGCTGGAGCCCAGCCCCTTGTGCGTGCTGGCTGCTGCGGGGCCCTAGCCATGTAAGTGGGGCGAGGATCTCGGCAGGGCTCACCTCTCCTCAGTTGGACATGGGGCAGAGCAAGGCCCCGGCCCCATCTGCCCAGCGCCACTCGCTGCCCCATCTGCGGGGCCCTGGGGAGATGCTGCTGCCTTCTGTGGCTCAGTGACCATGGGGACACGTGTCCCTTGTGGTACCGGAGCTGATGGGAGCATCCTGTGGGGCTGGCAGAGCAGGAGCAGCAAAGGAGGGTGCTGTGGCAGGGCTGCAGCACAGCAGGGCTGCCGGCACTGGCACAATCCCCCCTTGTTGAGCTGCTGGCATGGTGGAGGCTGTGGCGGTGCTGCCGGCAGCGGGTGGCAGGCTGCGTGGCTGTGCTGCCGTGAAGGGCTTTTTGTTTGCCATCAGTTGCTGTTATAAATCAAGCCAGGCAGGCAAAGCCCGGCCCTGCGCTGCCCCATGGCAGGGAAGCAACCGGTTCTCAACAGCCCACGGCACAGCTGTGGCCCAGCCTGCACCAGCATCACCCTGGCCCTTGGTGTGACACAGGATGAGGCTCCAGCAGTGGTCCCTGTGCCCTGCTGCACCCAGCACCATACCCACTGCTGGGGTACGAGGGTTCTCTCCATGCCCATCCTACACCGTGGCTCCCACAGGCTCTCCCCCGGCATTCCCAGTGCTGGGAACAAACCCTTCTCTCTGTTTTCAATTTGGTTTCGGTTCGAGTTGAGCCGAACCCAACATTTTTGTGTGCTTCCGGCACAGGGGCGGCTGCTGTGCCGTGAAATTGATGTTCTCATCGCTTCACGTGCCGGCAGCGATGAACAGCTGCTGGGGCTGCCATCCCTGGGCTGCTCCGGGTGCCCCTGCGCCCCGGGGGGACGGCGCCATGGGGTGTGCGGTGCCATGGGGTGTTACAGTACCAATCACCTCCCACTGAAACCATGGCATGGTGGAAGATGGCGGTTTCACAGGGACAAGGCTGGGCCCTGGCCCCCCATGGTATGGCTGTCTGGGTTGAGGGGTGACAGTGATACCGCACCCTGCTCACACAGCCTCAGGATGCATGCTGAGCATGGGCAAGGCTGTGTGTGAGACTCAGGTTTTGCTGGAAAGCAGGAAGATGGCGAAGCAGAGGGTGATGGCAGCGAGGGAGAGCGGCTCTGGAGCCAGATCCAGCCCATGTGCTGTGGCATCCCCAGCTGCCTCTTGCTGGCAGGAGAATGCTCATGGGAAGGTGTGCTTGGGGACAGCGCTGGTTCCGAGTGCCCAGGTGTGGCCAGTGGGCAGCAGGGCCTGGGCATAGTGGGGTCTGCCCCATGGTGCAGGCAGCAGCGTGGGGAAAGTGAAGGCAAAGTGTTTATGGATCGGATTAGGGCCACTCCAACCCTGGCTCGCAGCCTGGCCGTGTTTTACGACGCTTGGTTATGGGTTCCTAATGAGGGTCACAGCCACTTTATGGCACCAGCAGCGATAGATAACGCTACAACTAATTGCAGCACAATTAGCGGGCTGATGGGCACCCAGCAACGCCATCACCAGCCCAGGCCAGGGCTGCTCGCCGGGTGGGAGCCGCTGCCGTGGAGCCCATGGCATCCCCGGCGTGCTCCCTGCGTGCCACGGGGGGAAAAGGGGATGGAAGCGGCTTTGTCCTGGGGCGCTGCTCCCGGCCTGGGGACCCGACCTGTGGGGTCTGCACGGGGGGGCGATGGGGGAGCAGCCCCGGGGGCTCTCAGCCCCCTGCAGTCCCCCACCCGCGGGCGGTGCAGCGGAGGCGGAGCCGCTCCGGAGGGGTCGCAGGGGCCGCCTCTCGGTGCTGGCGGGGAGCGGGGGGGTTCCCAGTGCCGCTCCCCCATCCCAGCGTTGGGTCGGTTCACGGAGGAACCGG